>WOGP01005574.1:0-13040 GCA_015342065.1 Leptinotarsa undecemlineata | reverse complement strand
TTTGATGAGTCATCCTCCGTATAGTCCTGACTTGGCACCGAATGACTTCTTTTTATTCCCGCACGTAAAAAACAAACTGAGAGGTCAAAGTTTTTCGACAACTGAAGAAGCGGTTGCTGCATTCGGAATGCATGTTTTAGAGATACCTCAATCAGAGTGGCAAAAGTGCTTCGACAGTTGGTTCAAACGCATGAAAAGGTGTATAGATCTTCATGGGGAATATTTTGAAAAACAATAAAGCGATTTTTGATAATTATTATTTGCTTCTGTTCTCTAATCTCGAAATATAAAAAGCAACCCTTACAAATTTTACACATGTATGAATCAACTGCTTTTCCTTGTGTCTCCATCTTTAATTTTCAATATCATTAAAAACCATTGTATAAAAATTTTAATACTAATCTTCTGGTGATGAATGTTTCAAAGATCTGACTTGAGATATCAGTTCCACGTCGAGAAACGTGAAATTCGCAAAGGTCTGCATCTGATATATTGTAAATGGCATTACACCTCCCCAGAGCTAAGTAATTATTGAATTTATGCTGATTCTGCGTCTTACTCGGCTCTGCGTTCGAATTACAACAAGATTTACAATATTACCTTGATACGCCTTGCCTAATTCTAATTTATCTGAAGGGGAGTCCTCAGAAGAGGCTTTTGAGATATGACTATTGTATAACATTAACATCGTCCTAGCCATTACAATCGTAAAATTAAATTATGACGTTTATAATGGGCACAAATGATCCCTATCCGAACAGAAACCCATAAAAATTTAATTGCGTCTTTCACCTCTTATTGGGTACTATCAAGCAGGCGAGAAACAATTATATGGTCGACTGGGACAATCGCGGGGATGTAATGAATGACAGTTTGTTGATTTAATTATGTTTAGGAGTATACACAGTGGACCATTGAAAATGTACCGCTGCCAGCGAATGAATTTTTCGCAAAACCTGAAAAGTCTTTAACTATAACCTCTCAATTTTTCCAGATCAGAATATGTTCTCAAACGTGAAGCTGATGAAGACCTCTATATTTTATATTTATGCCCCAAACTTCTATTCTAATTTTCAACAACCGTGAATATTTCAGAAAAAAATCTGAAACCCATGATTGAATATCAGTAGTAGAAATTACTTCCACCGCTTTACAAAATGTTCAGTAACATGATATCCCTTAATAGTATTTATATCTTGATTTTCAATACATTATCATCGGAAATGAAATCGCTTTCCTTGGTTACACCTTTAAAGAAAAGTTTAAAGGAATTTCTGAGTAATTATTTATCCCGTGTATAGCAGACATTAGACTATGACCTGAAAAAAATTTGAGTTTTCCTAAAATATGCTTAGCTTGACCTCCACTGGCTCTCAGACTATGGAGCATATCCCCTTAAGAAGACCAACTGAAAGATGACAGGCTGCTCATCTTTGTCTATTTATAAACTCAGTGGACTTTGTATGTCACATTTTGCCTTCTCTACCTTTGTTTCCGATGACTGGTTACATACTATGTTGTCGCCTGCTACAGTGAAGAGGATGGACTAACTAGTTTTGATGACTTCAAGGCATTAATAGGGCATGCGATAAAATTTACACAGACTTATAAATGTTGTTAATGAGAAATCCCAGAATTATTTTGAAATATGTTGGAAAAAACAATATTTCAAGAGGAATTTCAACCTTTTGAGAACCAAGAACATGTTCAAAATGAATTGATGCGATACACCCCAGCTCCGAACGAGTGCAATGCTGATATTAAATATACATCAGACCTGTATGAGCTGCTGAACAGTCCCTTTCGGGATTTGTGTTAAATAATATGTTCCCTAAACTATTCTTACTGGTACATTACATTAAATTTCTAAAAATAGTTTTTTATGTTTTCGGAGAGCTTTCCCAAAGAGCCTATGCTAGCATATTTCTTAGCTTCTTTAGGTTGTTCATGATTTAAATCCTATAGTTCATTCATGATAAATATTTTTGGTTTCTATTGGAGATGATTTTCTCAATTTCTTGACAGCAACAGCCTGCCGTGGATAGGTTTTTTGACAATACTTTGATTGAAAACACAATGGTAGATGAAGAAGATATTCATGATGAAGATTTCCAAATGGACACAACGCTTACAAAAAATAAAAAATTCAAAAATAGTTCTATAATTTTTTGAAAAATAATATAAATTATTTCGACTCTTATTTTGGATTTGATCAGTACTTCAAAAATATAATTTGTTTTTGAGGAATCCAAAAGCTTTTTTGAATAGCCGATGTGAAACAAGAATACCAAAATAATTTCATTTTATTTATTGTGGAATTACTGGATGAGATATGAATATTAGATTGGATTTTACTGAAAAACATTTTCAGGGAATTCTCCAATGATAAAAATGGGTGGATAAGGAGCACCAAGACACATTTTTTTAGAAAATTTTCAATTTTCAGGATTTACTCACTGGCAACTAGTAAATGCGACACACTGTATATTCTCTTGTTCTCTCTCTTCCATTGGTTTCTCTGGGTATGTGACTGGAACAATATTGTTTCAGTAACGCTTCATAAAACCGGGAATAACAGTGTCAAAGTCTTTCATGAAAACAGTAAAAATCATCAGTTCGAATACTCATTTCGTATCAATGATAACACTCACATAAAAATAAATAGCTTTTAGGCTGCTTTCCCAGCCCGAGATATTTCTATAAGAAATGTAATCGAGTCCGGGAAAGAACATTTAGGGGTTTCCATAAAAACAGTATTGCATACGCATTGTGAGAGAGCTGTATTATGATATATCATAAAAAGTATAAAGACCCCAACTATCAGGGTGGATTTCGGTACAAATCTGAGGGAATAATATCCGATAAATAGTTTTTCCGAGGGTGATTTTTGTCTGCGATAACAAAAGGCAGATGGAATGACGTTCTGAATCACTTTCATCTTTTTTATTCAATTATTGTCATGTGGGCTGGAATCCGACCCTTTCCACATTTTTCCAGGAATAGTTTTGAATGATTCGTTCGAACATTGGGTGAAAAAAAACTAATCCATCCCTGATAAAAAAAAATTGAAGTCATTGCTATACAGGACTTTTCATGATAAGCGTTAATTAGCCGTTTCTGGCAAACTATTCAACGGATCAACCTGAAAATTCCACAGTATGCATAAGTCAATATGAATCTGTCGAACTTCTAACCCTCATATCTTCAAAATCATAATTTTCAGATGAAAACGAAAACATACTCCACGAGAATATTCCAGAATACTTCTAGACCATTCCACAATATTCTAGAATGTTCTTGAAAGACGAAACTCCTAGCTCCTATGCCTAGCATGCTCTTATGTATGACCGAAAAAAAAAGGCAAATATATTCTGAAACCCGTGTGAAGCCGGTTTGGGTCGCTATTTTATAAAATGAATATTTTCATTGTATAATCAAGAAATCGATGGCAATCATTGAACATCAGCAATGAAATATTGTGACATTCTTAAGGCACCAAATGCAGAAACAATCGTATATTCGAGGGTGTTGGTCCCACGAGCAAATGAATGGCCCAATAAATAGCGGAGGCCCACGGAGCGGCCTCGTAATCACCACAATAGCCATAATCTATTTCGAACACGTAATATGACAGCATTAAGACTTCTTTCAGAAGAAGCCATTTAGGCTGCGTATCTGCATAAACCATCTTCCATATATCCTCGCACAGCTGTTCTCTTTCGGTCCAAAAACACCCTCTAATATACATACAAACTATCTAATCGTCCCTTTTGTCTTTACGTTAAGACGACCTCTTCGTGTCTCTTTCTCTCTTATTACGCTGACCCTCCTTCGTGCAGAATGGCCATGCTAATTTAATGCGATATGAGATCGTGTGGCTTCTGTAAATGTGAGATAACATATTCAGATTTGCTGCGGAATTGCTACGGAAATATTAAGGAGGACGGCGATATGAATTTTCGCCACGGTTCGTTTATTGAATAGGACTGTCAGAGAATCAGCAGGAAGATGATATTTGAAGGCACACAAGTACTTCATTCCTTTTGTATGTAGAAAACACACAACACTAACAGAGGGGATAACAGAAGGAATCAATGCCTCCATAAAGGCGAAATTTATATGATTTACCTCTTTCTTTTACAGTTTATTTTGGAAAACACTATATGGAAAACAACTACTTTCTTCACTATATTACCAAAAAATACATTCTCGAGACATTTATGCTATTTTCCTCACAGACAAAATCTTCGCAATTGACGTTGACAATAATAATTTCTCCAGTATAGATGATCATTATTATAATCATCATCAGTTTTCTCCGAAGGTTGAGCTAGTCGGGCATTGTCCTTGAAGCCTCGATACATTCGATAAGGCGCACCAGTATTATTAACCAATGACCACTTCCCACACCATGAGGTGTATGATCATTTGGTCCGAGAATCACGTACCCGAAGCAGACACAATGATCCAAAAATGACAGCCGTCTGTATTTTTCTGGCTGAAATTTCTGCAGTAAGCCGACATAATCTCAATCATAATTTCAATAATCTAGAAAATCATCTTGGGAGAGTGGTCTGAAGAATGTCTGTGGAATTTGGAGGAAAAATCTTGATATTTCATTCGTTTTTCCTCCTCTTTCCGGACGATATTCGTCTCACCAGAAGCGTAAACCTCCACAACAATCATCTTGCTGTGATGGTCCAGACGAACTATATCTGGCTTGTATGAGCCTGAGGGTCGGGAACGAATAGTTCTAATAAATTCAGCTCTTCTTGCTTTCCATAACGATTTCAATAACCCTCAAAACGTAGGGCAATATCAGTGTTTCGTGAATATGGCCGCGTTTAGTCTATAGATGTAGGCATATGTTGGGTATACTGACAACAAGTGTATTAGGGCAATTCGGCACCTCGTGTCAGGAAGCTCTATGTCCATAACGTGACTGCGGGAGACTAAGATGTTGAATATCAGCTATCCTGATATGTCATGATGAACCCTTCAGTTTCCAGCCCACTGGACCTGAGGAAAGTGAAATTATCTCTGAGGCTGCTGGACGAGCTCCAATTCCGTGACAGAGTTGTGATTACTTCGTTGATTGTCGAAAAGTATACCGAGTCCTTCTTCAATTTAAATTGATTAAATTGAATTGTTTCTGTCTTCTCTCGAAAATCTAGAAAGCCGTGCTTTTCCCAGAGTTTTTTCATTGGAATATATAAGTATACGCTGACGATTTTACGTTGATTCAATCAGATTTTGATGATGACCGCCATGAAGAAAAATGCAATGTATATATGGAAAAGTTAATTGCCTACTATAGTGGTAATGGCCTACATTTTGAGACTAATGGCAGGAGTTTCCTATGATCATTCATATAGACAATTTTTCCTTCTTATAAAATTTTACCTCTAGCAAGCTTATATATTCCTGAAGTATGCGTCTATATATTCATGAATATTGACAAATTTTATAAAAATTCCAACATCCATACCACAGCTTACTTTTAAGCTGTGTCCATACATTGAACACAGGGTAAAAAAATAATATTCACATTCCATATGCGAGACTCAATATCACTTCAAATTCTCCTAATTTTATGGGACCTAGGATATATAACCATCTTTCTGAACTTATAAAAGCAACAAAGACATTGTTTTGCTTCAAAAAAGCTTCAAATGACTTCCAATTGGAGATATGTTAGATTAGTATTTCCAAGAAAATTTTTGATTAACTTATGCTTGTGTAATATATTTTCATGTACTTTTATTGTGACACCCAGATTCTGTAACCACTTTATTTTATTGTATTCTATTAATGACTTTTCCTATCCATTCTTGGTGTTAAAAGGAAAATAATTATTATTATTACACTTCTTTGATTGACGACTTGTTTATTTTGTGGAAATTCATATTCACTGAGGATACATTACAAAAACATACTTTTGTCTATTTTCCATTATATTTCTTTATTGCTGACTAGTTTCGGCTATTACACCATTTTCAAAACTAACTGATTACATTTAAACCTGAGTAATTTATACCTCATCATGTAGGTATCAAATTATTTATGATGAGATAGGTATAAATTACTCAGGGAAGCTATTTTCTGGGTTTATTGGTCTTGGTTTTCAGGTTTATATGCAAGTTAACGTTTAGTCAATAGCTACCGCTATAATCAAGAATTTTTTTTGTGAAAAATCGTGTTGAGGGAAACCAAAAACTCCAAAATGCAGTTTTGCATTCGAAGACAACCTACCCACTTTCTTGAGTGTGAAGAGGGGCTAACAATTGGTCAAATTAAGAACCGTGTTGCTTCCTTGGAGTCCTTGGAATAATCTGAGATCACCTTGTATACTGCTGGCATCCCAGTTTCAGATGAAAGTTTGGTACCAGAATTCCAAAATGTTGATATTGAACTGACTGTTGGTCTTCTTGAAAGAAGAGTTAATAGTTCTCTGGCCCGTGCTGGTGAGGTTAAAGAACAAACACCGGAAATGGAGAAGTAAGAAGAGAAAAAGAAGAAGAATGGCAGGGCAAAGAGGCGTACCCTGTACAACAGGAGTTTAGATAATGTAGTAGCTACATTCTGACGCAAGGGAGGACCGAACTCCAACTCTGCTCCTGCTTCTTAGATATAACATGTAGCAACTTGAATAGTTTGCTGCTAAACACAAACATATATACTCACAGACATAATTAAAAGTGATGATGCAGACGAAATACTCACAGCAGATAGTAGAGCGGTAGCTTTGATGATTAAATAGGCTAGTTTTGTCAAATGAACAAGTTTTCAATTAAAAACTGTCACAACACATCGAAATAGAACTTCTATGACACTTCCAGTTCGAAAGTTGAAAAACGCGTATAATTTACACACAGATAGAAGATTATAAAAAACTCTTTTTTGAGATCCGAATAAAAAGTATCTTATTGCTGCTTCGAAAAGGTTCGATGCATCCCGTTTCGTCTCTTTCTGAGCAGTTGCAACCCCGTATTATGTCGTAACATTGCCTTCTTCCTGCTACCCCATATCGACTGGTGGTTTGGATGATTCATCCCGCCACCTTAACCGCCCCTTCGATCGCATTTATGAATGACCCCCAAGTATTTCGTACTGGATTCATTTCGTCACATGTAATCTGACCTAGAAAACTTGCTCTCATCCGAAAAATGCCATCGACCCGAAAATCGATGAAGATGAGCAGTTTACGTGTTGAGGAATACGATAGGAATAAATTGAGGGGGTGAGTCGTCAGTCACGTGTCAACATTTTTCTCAATATCACTTCAAAATCGCATTAGATAACTTTTTGACATATCGAAGAAGTTTTCCGGGAGAAATGTCGGAATTGCGGTTACGTGACGAGATACAGGGTGGATATATTTCGTTACGGGATCCTATAGTATGATACTTGGAAGATTTATAAATACTTTTTGGTTAATACAGTATATTTACGAAAAGATGATATCGGAAATGAAGAAAAGTCAGAATATCGTTCTTCTCTGCCGAATTTTCAGTGTAAATCAAACGTTGAACGTAAAGTAAATGTATTTTATAACCTTTTATTTCGACTTTTCCCACAAAATATTCACTGAAAATTTCACAAATGGGTTGAATACATTGTGAAGATTTCTGTCATATTCTATTCTTGTATACCATTTTGTATCCTTGAGGTCGATCGGAAACAGTTGTACAAAAACTACTGATATATAATATATTGTTACATTGAACCAACTTTAGGCATTGATTCCACTGGCATCCATACAATGTTTCATGATCATTCAGCTTTGAAAGTGGTTTGTTTTCGTTTTCTGAAGAAATATCTTGAAAGATGATCTGGTCGTGAAATGCAAAAAAAATTGAAAAAAAAACATTATGGTACGTCACAATATTTGTAATTCACTATTTTCTACAGGAAGTTTCCTGTAATACAAGGAAAACAAACAAAAAAAGGGGGACTCAAGGACTGACTGCAGAAGACAACATTCATTATTGAATGAATACTTTTGCAGTAATTAGAAATTTTAGTTAAATTGTAAACCTTGCAGATAGTGAATTCTCCATTCGGTTCAACCCTCAAGACCATCATCGACCTGTTTCTTTGATAGTTCGTACAACTTAGAACACCACGTTCCAACCTAAGAAATGAGCCAAGTGATCCAAGAAATAATATAGCAAAAGTCTCAGACTGTTGTAACTAATATTCTCAAGCCTTTGACAAACATTTATTGAATAAACTCTGACGAAACTATTAAATTGCTGATTATGACACATTTCTCTATTTTGTAAATCACAACCTATAGTAAAATTTCAAAATAAAATTCAAAGCTAAAAAACCTGAGGATAAGATTTCTTCAAAAAATTAATATGGTGTTGCCTGACACATTGATGTTAGGGCATATGATTCAATAATGAATTGGTTCCGTATCAAACTGAAAACAGATATGTCTTTGCTCAATAACAAAGGCAGTTTGGAAATATGACAAGTCTTTATCTATTTTTTTTATTTCAATGAACAGTTTGTGTTAGTGCATCTATGTTACGGATCAAGAAGCTTCGAAGCTTGTAGTTAGCTTCCTCTGATGTTTTCACTGACTGAATTCTGCTTTATTGGTGTTTCATATAATAGAATAATTTGAATCATATGATGATATCTGTCCTAGTTGATGACTAATACTTTTTCCAGAGTTGAGATATGAACTAATTAAAAATTTAGGAATGCAAATGGTTCTATTGAATGGACATGTAATAAAGTAATTACCAATTTCCGTATCGGAATACAGATTTTATTCCAGATTTAATCATCCAGAAAACTTTTCGAATTCTCAAATCCCAGCCTTCCAAAAGACTGAGTTTCAACAGTTTCTCTTCCAAATATAATTAATACTTCATAGTACCAAAAGATGGTTTGCAAATGTAGAATTGGTCTTCACAGTCAAGAAATTACTCCTATGTTCTTTTATTCTTCAGAAAAAGGTTCTATCCGTGTGGCCGATATGAAGCTTTGGGCATGAACCACAATTCAACTTTTATACTTCTGATTCAAATGTCACTGCCCATTTTTCAAGAATAGAAAAAATATTGTCACAGTGATTATTCTCATCCAATCGTCAATATCGTGATAACCGAAGCCAATACTTCTGAAGCAATAAATCAATAAAACGCACAGCAAAGCGTGTTATTTAAATTAGGGAGATTAAATATAAATCCCGGTGTCAATTCAGTCGATTCAAAGAGGAGACTCAGTGGATCTTATCAATGGAAATATTTTAAAACTGTCACTCGCTATCTATGGACTCGGCCCTAATATGAAAATATTAAAAATCCCAGTGAAATCCTTTTAAATGCCATATTAAAGCGAATTAGCATGAAAATGGTTTGACAGCTGAATACTACAGGTTCTTTAATAAGAGAAAAACGCCTCGAGGCAAGGTTGATTCTGCTCTGAAATACGGAATATCCATTCATATTCGCCAATTATCAGCGCTATGTTTGTTTCGCTGAATTTGTATGCATGGAATAAATGATACCGCCTATGTTATCATATATGTATCGCTTTTACTCTAATTGCCTGCACTCGTCGGCATTGGCGGGGAGAGCAGTACAGATTTGCAAATTGAGTTCGGTACAGTTTGTTTTTCCTGTCACAGCGCTCTTGATTTGCACCGGGCAGCTTATTTGTCGTATTGAAATGTCTACGTCCTTTGTAACACTTTAGATTTGTTCCTGATGATGTCGAACTTGCATTGGCTTTCGAAAACTCAATCAATCTTGTTCCAAACTATCTAGAATATTGATGATGACCATAAGAAACCCTGATGGTATTCCATTGGAATTTCATGTTTGTAATGGATAAACCCAAATACCACGTTTATGATTTCAATAATTATTTTACCCGAAGAGTATCATGGACTTCATTTTACATTGAAAAATGTTGATCTTTACAAACATTACAATAATATAACCCATAGTATAAAAATTCACCAATAAAGGTCACTCAGTTGTCGTCAACTAACAAGCTCACTGTATACAGCAGATGAATCATCAACAATTTGAAATCGTACATTTTCGTATATCTTACCGTCTTTCTCCTAAATCTATCAATCGAAGTCAAAACATCTCATCCTTGAATTGGGCTCTCCCCAGGAAAAATTCACAAATTTCCTTGAGATTATCACTCACTGTTTTGACTTTTCCAAATGTTGACAAGTGGCGCAATGGAAGAAACTCCACTGACAGCTCACTGTTAATGGTCTCTTGTTTGACTCCGGTCCGGTTTCCGGCAGCACGTGACTTCCGGAACTCTAATGCAACCGTATCGTGGACTCATATTACTCACCTATAAACATCCATTCAAATCGGAAACCGCAAGACAATCATGGATCTTTAGTACAGGCAACGAAAGAAGTTTTTTGGTCGGTCATGGATTGTTACAACAAAATGGAATAACTAAATTATTCATTATCGACACAAGTCGGTAGAATGGATAAACTTGTTGGATTTATGATATAATCATTTTCTGGAACTTCATATGGAATGTCGGAAGTTATATCTGATTTCTACTAAGATTTTTATTAGTTACGACCGGTTTCTGTTTATTGAACCATTTTCAAGTGATCTGACGCAGTTCGACAAACAAATCCTTGAGTATACAATGATATAGTCAACGTTATTGAGGTAGATCAATTAAACCTATACTTGAAATAACAAAAATGTTACCTGGATCATCATTACTTTTTCTGAGATACAAAAACAATAATTATTCTTCCACGGCATATTAAAATTACCCACTATTGATCCAGAAACACTACTCGTACGTTGCTCCAAAAAGTTGGTAATTGATGATTCTGCAATTGAAGTTTTCATTCAATGTATTTATTTTCAATGCTTCCAACAGACGCATCCGCTTTCCTCTACTGCACGTATGGAGAATATATTCATATATATCTGATTTTTCTTCTGATAACACATGGTCACGGTATCTAGTGTTGGAATTTCTGCCTGTCTGGCCTGTGTAAGCTGCTGAATAGTCAGCACATGGAATAGATAAACATTTTTCTATAGCAATATTGTTTCGAAGGTTTTTAGACATACTGTGACTTTCAAATATTTCATGGAAAAAATAATGTGAAAACTGAGGTATTGAAGCAGTTAAATATTTATATATTTTATCAGTTCGGACTTCCATTGTGTAATATAATATAACTTGATTTGATAACCCTGAAAAAAATCAAAAAGATTAACCAAAAATAACAATTTTATTGAACAAAAAACTGAAATTACAAATAAATAACATGCAAGCGACAACCAGACAAATAATAAAATTGAAATATTAACGAAAGCTGACAAAAATGAAAAAATTAAAAATATTATTAACAAAGAAATGAAAATACAAAAATTAAAAGATTTCATACTAAGTTATGTCACAACGTTTCGATTGTTAGTATCCACAATCGTCTTCGGGTGATAACTGGACTTATTCTTCCGAAATCTGACTATTTACAGGTCATTCGAGTGCTTTCACTTTTCCCCTCTTCCCACTCTCAGCTTCATTGGTTTTAGCGGGAGATGACCGTTTGGCGGGAGTTGATCATTTTTCGCTTGATTAGAGGTTTCCATATGTTACGTATCTCTACGCTAGCTTGACTAAACGCGTTGTTGGACAACATATACGCAGCTTCTTTGAATTTTCTCCTAAACCAGTGTTCCTCTTTGTGGATGATCTTAGCTTGAGCCCACTTGATGTTGTGTTAATGAGTCCAAACATGCTCTGCTATTTCGGATTTGCTGGTTTCTCCTCTCCACAAAAAATATAATTATGAAGGTTGGGAAACCCTCATCACTCAACAATCGAATGTTAAAATGATTGACATTAAAGTATAGAGGACACATTATTTGTTTGAAGGTGGTTGACATGGTTTCGTGGTGTAATTCATCAGTTCGGGCTACCATTGTCTAATATTATATAAATTGATTTGAAATCCCTGAAAGAATTTTTAAAAAAATAAATTTAAAAGATTAACCGAAAAAATAATAATTTTATTAAACAAAAAACTGAAATTACAAAGAAATAACATACAAGCAAAAACCAACAACCAGTTATCACCCGAAGATGATTGTGGATACTAACAATCGAAACGTCGTGACGTAACTTGCTTTGGAATCTTTTAATTTTTAATTTTCTATTTTTGTTAATAATATTTCAATTTTTTTTTATTTTCAGCATATATAAATATTCAACATTTTTATTTTTTTGGTTGTTGCTTGTATGTTATTTCTTTATAATTTCAGTTTTTTGTTTAATAAAATTGATATTTTTTCGGTTAGTCTTATCAATTTATTTTTGACAGATTATTTCAAGGATTTCAAATCAATTTATTTTATATTAAACAATGGTATTCCAAACTGATGAAAATACACATTATTTGCGGAATACTAGAAATGAAAGCTGAAATATATATTGATATCACGCAAAAAACATATGATGTAATCGAGATTTCAGTTGCGAAAATGATGAAATAGATTCAATCCACTAGTATAATGTTTTTGAAAGTGATCTTCGTTAATTCCTTGTAACGTGAAAAGTTGACATTCATCAACCATCCAAAACACTTGTTACGAAAAGTATCATTTAATTGTGGAAATCATAAAATTCATGTATACAATTTCAGAGTTCCAATCTAGTAAATATCAGCTATTTTTCTTGATAACTCTGTATTTCATTGCATAGTTGATGTACTCTGGGGAAGAGAAAAAAAAAACGAATCATTATTAATGAAATAAAATTCCCAAAAAGAAGGAATGCTCAATGAATACTTCATACAAAGTAGAAGTATTGCCATTGGAGTACACAAAATTTCGTCAACATATACGTCACGGCGCAAAGGACGAGTTTGTGTTAATATTTCTGGTCGGAGGTCAACCTGAAAGGATTTTTGGTGACGGTTGAGAAACGAAAGTATAGTGTGTCACGTCAGTTAACATTTTGTGTTGCGCATTATTTTAGTGGAAGCCTTTCCCTTAGAGGAGGTGAGTTTTTTTAAC
>WOGP01005573.1:0-13040 GCA_015342065.1 Leptinotarsa undecemlineata | reverse complement strand
AACTTCCATTACTATTGCCTCTTGGTCGTTATTGTCTGCAAGAACACCAAACATAATTATATAATTTTCACGTTGTTTCATTTCTGTTATTTTAGATATTATTTGCATTGGATTTTGGAACGCCACTGACGAATCATCGACTTTGGCATTCAGTAAATTCATCTTATCATTGAGATTTTTCACTATTTTTTCGTATTCTTTCTTCATATCATGAATTGATCGATATTTGATGAAACTCCATAACGTATTCAAAAAAGACTTTATTGTGGGATTTTCACTGATTTTACAAAAGTCTGGGATAATTCGTTCAAATCATAATAACTGGTTTGTTCAGACATGTATCAGGTTCTCAAGCTACTTACTCAGGCAAAAATTGCCTTCATGAATATGCAAAATCACTGTTTTAGTCTGTAGTATCGAATAGTTCACCTAGATAATTCGATTACAGTATTTTAGTAAAAGCTGTGGAAAAGTCTATCGAGCAAAATAATGTTAAGTTTTTTGCTTGAACATTGACTTTCTACTGTCATGGAATGATCAAATTGACTTCATTTGTGTGAGCTGTCTCAGCATTGGAAGCTCCAAAATGTCCTCCTCTCGATATTCTTCACAGTTACTGTTCTGTTTAGGTATACGCCTATCTAAAATATTCCCCAATATGTTATGGCAACTACAAAAAAAATGAATGAGCCAGGAAAAAATTGTTAGAATTATGTGTTTCGAAAAATTCATTGCGTCATGCAGCCTGTTATGTTTTACAGATATGAGAATATCAACAATTGTATCTATGTTCATTTGAATGTGTTACAAAACAAAAAATTTCAAGATAGAGACCAGAATAATGTTGCACCTAGCCATACACTTAGAAAAACATCAAAAATTATTATTTAAGTCTTAGGAAATGAAGAATTATTATATTTCACTGCTGCATTCAATTGATGAAACCAAAAAAATCATGTGAATCACAATCATGTTTTAGATTGAGTACGTTGTTCAGAAACGAAGAAACAAAATGGTTGAGCAAGAAATGATTGTTGAATTCTTGAAGGATACCATAAGGTACTGAACACAAAGGAATTACATATCTATAAAATCAAACCAGTTCAAAAACTTCATGAAGGGGACTATATATAGGTATTTATGATGAAAAAATCATACCCCGAGCTTAAATATAGACATATTGAGGTGATGCAAACCTACATCGCTTTCAAAATCAATGATTTTGGGGTCTGTGCTGTAATATATCGAAATATGTTGAAAATATTTGTCAAACCAATAATTGCTGAACGTAAAAATTGAAAGTATGTCTCATAATTGGAAAGGAAATATGTCATACTGACATATGTGTGTTATAAAAATTAAAAAATGACATCCAGACAAATCAATCCATCACAACCACGTCACAACCACGCTTAATATACTCAATTTTTCTAATTCATGTATTGAAGCTTTTTTTTATACTCAGGTATGCCCAATACGTTTCTGTTTTTATTCTTTCAGTTAACCTATCAAAGAGGCAGCTGATATTTTTTTATCGAGTGGCACCTTACGGACTAGAATTAATGTAAGAGGTGCATATTCCCCAATTTCAAAAGTCAAATTTCTTGCTGATATTTACTAATTGTGTGAGAAATCTCAGACATGAGTTCCGGATTCCAAATAGATAAAGTATTGTGTGAATCTTGAAGATAAATCTGGAGTTTCAAATTTTTACCCCACATTATTACTTCATCAGAAATACTATTTATCGATGTCTTTGCAGCATTCGATCGAATAGCCCTTATGGCTATTATTGAGAGTGATGCTATAGTTCTAAAACAGCTGTTAACATGCATCTAAACATATCAGCTGGTAATATTACTTTAAAGTCATCTTTCTCGTTTTCTGGATCTCGAGCAAGAAAACGTTACTTGTGCCCAATTGGAACGATTAGTTCTTGATATGCGGAGTGAAGGGCGCATGTCAGTTCTTGACCTTTAATAGAAGTTCAATCATTCATAAGTGCTTAACAAGGTAACCAAACTGAAAGCCACCTACAGAAGTTTCTGGATATACTGTCTGTCTTTTCAATACTTGACACTGCAGACCAACTCTGTTACACCGAAATAAGATAATGGCATAATGATGATTTATGCCGGTGTGAACATTCAAATATTTTATGCAAGAAAAAATTATATTTCCAAATATTCATTTGCAAGCAAAATCGGAATATGAAACACTTTTATATATTGTGATACACTTTCATCCCCCATTGTTTGAGGTTACTGATTGAGAATATAAAAAGTATATTTGTTTTCTACGGAAACGCAGAAGTACGGAAATGCAGAAGGGCCACATATTTTTATTATTCGTTTCTTAGAAATTACGACTTTGAATCTCGAAATTTCAACTTCAATCTCGAAATTTCGTGTACAATCTCGAAATTTCGACTTTAATCTCGAAATTTTGAAATAGTCGAAATTTCCAGATTCAAAGTCGTGATTTCCAAGAAACACATAATAAAAATATGTGGCCCTTCTACGCTTCCGTAGTTTTCTTAGAAATTTCCACGAGTAGAAAATAAATTATCAAATCCAGTATCAGTTAGTTACTGTTGATATTTCCCTACATATACCGTTATTTTCTCAGTGCACACTATTTTGGAAAAAGATTTGTGAAAGTTTCTAATATTATATACATATTTTCGCATAAGTAATAAGGATCGTAGCTTTTGAAAATCAGAATTTAATTGGTTTTGATGAACAATTTCTATATACCACTGTCCTCATAAGAAAATACAATAGACGTTGATTTCTGCAAACTTCGTGATAACGCTGTCTAAAAATATTAGTTATATTGGCCTATGTTTTCGAAAAAAGGCACGTGTTTTGTTCTATGATTAGAATGAAAGAATCGATGTGAATCACGCTGTTCGAAGACTGATGAGAACTACGCTGATGAAATAGTTCTGTATTACCGGCATGTATCTTCAAAAACTGAATATACTAGTATGGGCTTTAAGTTTAGATTCGTGTTAAGTGTACATACTTTTACTAATCTTAAGTAGTTGGGCTCATTCGATCCGGAATATTATCTAGATCAATGTGAAAAAAAAGTGTAAATCAGTTCATAAATAATTCTAAAAGTTATAAACAATTAAACACCCTAAAAAGCAATGTTCGGTTTTGTTGTTTATAGTTCGTAAACTATAAATATTTTTGAATTTTGAAAAAAAACTGTTAAAGAGGAGAAATCTTACTGAAAAAAAGTTTGGACTCCTGAAACGGTATCTCCATTATTTATAACTTTCATTTAGCGCTGAAAATAGCCGTCCGCGCACCATTTATAGGTTGCGCGCACGGCCTCTAAGCGCGTACGTAACTTGAAAATGATTTTTTTAAAGTACTGAAAGTGAAAAGAAAATTTTCAAAAATTTAAGATGTAATCTAAAAATCATAGAGAACTGATTCCCTTTGGAATTTTTCATTTAAATTAATTTTTCAATAATCTAGACAATTGTTAATTAACAAAATTTCTTGAAACTTACTTTATCGTTCAAAATAAAATAAATATTCAAATAATGACCGTGATTTTTTTCGCTTTGTGGAGCCTTTCTTAGATACATATAAAAAAAAGATTACATGATGAAAGTTCTGAAAATTTTATAATCAATATTATAAAAATAAAAATTAAACAAAAAAAAAGAAAAACCCAATAATGTTGTGAAAAAAAGTTTTTCTTCAGTTGTCATTATTTTATCGTTTTTATGTCGTAAAAGACATTGATAAACCAAAACAGATATATTTTATCTCCATTTGTTTATACACTTTTTGTAAACAAATGGACTATTTCAATATTTAAAAAAAAAGTCTTTCAACTTTATAGAGAACTGTCATTTATAATTGAAAAAAATGTTTTTAAATAATAATATTCAATTGTTTATAATCATTTTTTTATATATCTACTGTTTAAATTATTAGTTAAGACAGTTTTTTATTCTAAAATCATAACAGTTCTCTACAAAATAACAATTTTTTTTTCATCTACAATTTCATTGTTTATTAACTTAACAATTTGTTATATACAAAGTCTCAACAAAGCTCAATTTTTTTCTTGAAAGGTATAAAACAAAAACAACCACGAGCATAAAAATACCGAAAACAATTTTTTTCCATTATTTATTCTCAATTTTGAAAATAGATGTGCTGCAAAATTTTCAGATACGACAATAAACATTCATGTAATTTTTGTAGATAATAGAATTATCTTTCAAATATCATCTTGCATATATTTTTTAGTTATTGTTAATCTGTTGTGTCAGGCATTTGTTCATAAAAAGTAACTATTTCCTTGGGTTTTTTCAAATTTAGGCTTACAGCTCAGTAAATAATGCCAATTTGGGTATTGAACTTCAGAGCAATTTTGTTAATCTATAAATTATTTATCTTACAGTTACAGTTGGTTGAACTTTTATGATGCAATCTTCTTTTTTATGTATCTAAGAAGGGCTCACGAAGCGAGAACATTTTACGGTAATTATTTTAATATTTATTTTACTTTGAACGATAAAGGAAGTTTTAGAAAATTTAGTTAATTAACAATTGTCTGTTTAAAAACTGGGAATTACGCTGTTCCAATAATTTTGCATTCTTAGCATGTATCTTCGAAAACTGACACGTACAATAAGAATTATGCTCTTCAAAAAATACAATGAGAATTATGCTGTTTAAAGAATACAATGGATATTACGCTGTTTAAATAATTCTATACTCGTATTATTGGTCAGTATCTTGCAGAAGAGACATGTGTTCTGCTATACAATACGAATTGTGCTGTTTGAAGAATACTCGCCAAAAATGACACATATTTTACTATAAAATAGCTATTTATCGGGAATGTTGAACTTCTAATGTCGCACGCCTAAGTTAATGTTAGTTTCATAACTCTTGTTTGCACCTGTATTTCTTCAGAAATTTGGAAAATATATACAGGTTGGCCCAAAAAAGTTATTGTTCAACTTAATTTCCAGAAGAAAAGAAACTTAAGCTTCAGAAATATATAGGAATTATTGAATTCATGAATTTTCAATGAATAATGTACCATTGAAGTTGATTGGAAATATTCGCGTCTGCCAAATTTATTTCTAACAGTTAATCATACCTAATCCACCCAGAATGAATGATGAACATTTATTTATTGATATGTCTTTACGAGGTGTTCCAGGTGGTTGAATCTAGCAAATAATCAAATCAATTGTTTGATTTCACTATAGGTAGTACCTGATATTGTTCGAATAATAAAATGTTGTGATAAATAAGTAATTTGTCATTTTGTTTGAGGAAGCTAGTATAGAGGGAAACACGTGTGACGGTTTTATAAATATTTCATAGTGAAAATCTTACTCTAAGTACTAGTTCTCTACAATCTTCGAAAAGTATCGATATCAACTGAGTTTCTCTACAAATATTCCAAAGGATTATATGTCTACTATGTACCAATAATAGTAAATATTTGCTACACATACGTTTATAACCATGGAATTCAGTACTTCATACGAAGCGTCTATTCAAATCCACTAGAAAAAATGACACGAACAGCTAGTTTTCATCTGGATATATTCACACCCTCGATCTATCCATTCCAGCGTGAGTCATGGCCCGTAGAGCCATTAGCATGACAATGAAGAATATAATCGATAGTCTACTGATTCCAATTTATTCTCGAGTGGTGACCATTTTTATCCAATGTCTAATTTATTGTGCCTGGATCGGATACCTTAGCTATATATTTCTTTTTCACAATTGCCTTTCAGGATAACTTGATTCAATTGAGACTTCATTCGTTTAATTTATCGTTCATCGGTAGCACTCTCATGATTTACGCTCTATCTTTTTCGTGATAGTAATAAAATTACGGTTTTTTCCTTTGCGACGGAAACTGCTTTTGATATGAAAAGGTCTGTAGTCGATTATCGAAAACGAACTCTCCACCCTGAGTCTGAATTACTACTCGTTTTTCTTTCAATTAACTAATTAGGACTATTTCCCGACACTTTGTTCCAGAAATTCGTAAGTAATAACTCATTCATATTCGACAATCTTCAAATGTTTCATTTTGTTGTTTCAACATTTCCTATATTTTTTGTTCATTATTGACTTTTTTGTATTTCATTATTTCATTCAATATTTGACATTATTTGCTATTCGAAACCTCCCAAAACTTGAGAACCAGTGTTGCAAACTTCAGTTTTTAATTTTCTCAAAAAAATAACTAAAACTATTCAATGAACTTTTGAAGTCTCTCTGAATCATTTTTGAAAAAATGCCGCTTGTAAAAATTTACAAATTTTCAATCAACTGAAAAAAATTGTGTTTTTATTTTTTCCTAAAATCCCAAAAACTATTTGACATTTTTCAAATTTGAAAAATAAAAAAAAAAGAAATTTTCTAAAAAGTCCTACCTCGCGGAACTATAGAAGCAATATGGTTAATTTTCCCATAGGGTAAAAAATTGGTTCCAAAATGGGTACTTCAATGAAAAAATATTATTTCAACTTGAATTGGAAATTGAAAAAATTCAGTCACCTACAGAATAATTGAATGAACAATAAATCGTGGTCAAAAAGTTTTCTTTGTGATTTTCCAGTAAATCATGCATCAGTTTTATTTAAACAGGAACATTGCAAATGCGATAATTGTTAAATTAAAAATTTGACAATTTTTGGGCCATTTTTGAAAGGTCTCGGAATATATTTTCGTTGGAAAAATATAAAATTCATTTTTTTTCAATTTGTTATCAACAGTTTACTTAGGTTGAAAACTATAAAGCTCCAACAAATATTCAAAATATGCTTTTACTATTACCATCGATCCGTTTTTTATGATCAAAAACTACACGAAAATGATTTTCAGAAATTTATATCTGCTATTTTTCTTAATTATTAAAACAAATGCGTTGTTATAAAATGAAATTTAAAAATTGCTTTTGGAAACTTATTATTTGATGCTAATTGTTACTTCGAAAAAATCGTTGTTCAAAAAAAATTTCAGTTGCTGTTCAGGTAGAAAAACTAATGCATAATCAACTGGAAAATCACGATGATAATTTTTGATGGCGGATTATTGTTCATTCATTCAGTAGGTGTCTCAGTTTTTTTCAATTCCTAATTTTGAGGAAAATTATAAATATTGCTCCTACAGTTCTGCAAGGTGAGCCTTTCTTGGAAAATATCCCCATTTATTGTAATGTAGGCTTTCATGGCGTCAATATTTTGGTTGGTTTCCGGGTTTTGCCGTGATGTTTGGTTATAAACTCCAAACTTATCGAAAGCAACTACGACAGTGATCTTGACATGTCAACACAAAAACAATATCCTCTTTTAATAACCTGATTAATCACCTCAACAATGATGGATTCTAAACAATTGCATATGCAGATGATATAGTTATCCGGTAGACCGGCAAATTTGTGAACACACTGTGCGATAGAGCGCTGGATGGACTCAAATTGATACAAACATGGTGTAAGGCACACTCACTGTCGATCAATCCCAAGGAGACTGAGATGGTCCTCTCTACCAGTCTACCTTCCTGGAAAGGATAGAATGGATAATGGCTTAAGAGGACAACTCCTAGGAAGGATGTACAATGGGTCATATGTGGCTTAAATGCTGTGGACCTAGACTCGTCCTTCCTACTCTACAGATACGGATATAGATGATATTTTATAAATCTTTTTTAAATTTGAAAAATGAGAAATAGTTTTTGAGATATTTGCAAAAAGAGAAACCATTCTTTCAATTAATTGTTCATAACTTTGTCAATTTTTGCAAGCGACACTAGAATTTTCTCAAAAATTGTCTGTATGCTATTCCGAATCAAATGACACCTCTTTAATATTTTTCGTGGGTGGAGAAAAAAATTTGACCTGAATGGCACTTAACTATGTACCTTGTTGAAAGGTTGAAAGAAATGATTGTTTCGAGATTTCATTAACAAAGTTACAATCTGTTTTAGAAAATGTTTTTTAAGCTATACCTTTGAATTAATCACCATACAAAAATTTCATTTACTGCGAACAAGAAAAGTCCAAAAGTAGTTCACCACATGAAAGTTTTCAGTAAATGCAGTATATCCGTAGTCTGAAAATCTAGATACTTCACTTTCATTGAAAACAACGTTTTTCAGTGATTAGTTCACAATTAAATGAACTATCCAAGAAAACTTGAGGGCTCGTTGTGAAAGAATCGACCAGAAAACTATAAATTGGGTTAGCAATTAAGGAAGGGTAATTTGAGCGTTAATCACATTCTGCAGAATCCACAAATTCACTTCAGATTCGAATGACCGGATATTTAACTCAATTTTGTCTAATGTTTTGCTCGGAATACTTTGTGACTCTGCGGAAATTCACCGTTGTGAATGTTTGCATTTTTGTTTTTGGAAGTTGTGGAAATATTAATTTTTTTCAACATGAAGTGATTATAATGAATAAAATTATATTGACATAGTTAATGCGTGGACTTAAGTTTCTGGATTTCCTCAGATTTTCCGAACAAAAATTCTTCAAGTGTTTTTCTTTTTTTGTTTTATAATAAAATAACAGTATTTTCATTTTCCGAAAAATTCTATTTTTTGATTTATGAACAGTGTTAGGAATCACACGTTGAAAAGTAAGACCTCGTTGGTCCATAGCTCGCACAAGTTTCGACTTTTGAGATTTGTCGTTCGTAGGGGTGCGACAGCTGGTTTACGGAAAAAAATATTCAATACAGGCAAATTAACTGAATCAAAGAACAAGGTTGTATGGAACTCACCCAAGCATTAGATTAGCGCGCTCGTACTCACAGAGAAATCAACAGAAATTCTAAAAATCATTGTATGAAGTTCTATTGCGGTAATGAAAACTTTCAATAACTTAATAGCTGGATATGTGATGAAATTGGACAATATTTGATAAAAATCCGTAACTTATTCAAGTAACACTTCATTTTGAAATTTTCACTGAACAATTTACGAAACCGAAACACGTGTTTCGATATTCAATATTTTCATTGCATCACACGTGTTTATCCTTCCATATGATGAATAGAGTTATTGTATAGCGGAATACTCCTTATGAAGCTATTCTATAGCGAAATAATTCTGTGATGCACTATGTTTGGAACCTTTGGTGTAGTAATGGATAATACTAAAGTTTTTCCCCAACACCAAACCATTATATTAGTACTTCGACACGTGTTTCGATTATCAAGGAATAATCTTCAAAAGGAAGATCAAACTAATCATACTACAAAGTTATCCTTATATCATAGATACCATTTCTAGGTACTTGCGTCTTGAGTGTCTCAGAATAATTTCATAATATTGCTTTATCTACTAGTCTCAAATTAATTTTACAATGTGTCCTTATTTAATAGTCAGGAAAATATAATAATCAAAATATTATTTTAACAAGCTATTGAAAATTAATTTCACAATATTGTTTTATCTACTAGTTTCAAAATGATTTAACAATGTGTCTTCATGTAATAGTCAGGTAAATATAATGATTATGGTATTATTTTCATAAGCTCTACTTGTATAGTATAGTATTAGATATAGTTCCAACATAGTTATTCATAATATTATTATCATCTTTACTTATTTCTACTGCCTCATCTAGATGCCTATTGTCAACTTGTCCAAGTAATCGTAATGGAATGGTTTTGTTGCAAAATATGATGAGCGACTGCTGATTTTTCAGGTCTTCAATCGAGTTATATAGTTCAAAATTCTGATCCTTGATGAGGAAACGCCAAATTAATCATTATTCAACATTCAGCATGAAGAAGGGTGCAATTGCAGAACGATCTATCAGGACATTGGAAAGTTAAATGTATAGACAATTTTCACTTCGAAATCATTACAGGTGGTTGAATATTTGTTCTGAAATGACCAGTCAATATAATAAAGTTGATCGTACCATCGACATGGAGCCTGCAGAGGGAAAATCATCCACAAAATTGGTAATTCATGCAAAATCCAAGAAGCAGCGTGGCAAACATGAAAAAAATCAATTCAAAATCAAAAATATATAGGTATAGTCTGAATCAGTAAGTATAAAAATGTATTCGCTGAAGGTTATGTAGTGAAATTACAGTTTGAGAATATAAAAGATGACGATGACTACACTTACTGCTTAGATTGGTAGATACTTGTTGCTGTCACCGTGAAACTCAACAAATAATCATCATCTCTTCAAATACTTCAAGTTATCTAAACATAATGTAAATGTGTAACATCGTGCTTATGAACATGATTAGGAAGTAGGGGTTCAAAGTTACAGCTTCTATACATTCAAGGTCGTATAATGTGTCCCTAGCTCAAAGTCATCTATTAAGGACAAAGTCGATCATCAAGACAAACTACGTGCCCAAAGTCATATGACGTCTTCATAACTCAAGATCGTTCAGGTTATTCAAGGTCATAAGGTCATATTTAAGGTACACATAACTCAAGGTTGTGTGTCGTTATTCATAATCAAGGTCAAGTGGGTCAAGGGGAGGTTTAGAACCATCATTAGCACCCTACTGGAAAAACTGAGTGCATGTATCCCAGAATGATATTTTATATCTTAAATGTGCATTTGTCAATGCATACTGGGTATGCTTATTTGGCATCATAAAATACTAGTTAAATTGAAACCGTCTCAAAAGCATAATATCTGAAGACATTTTTTTTCCACACGTTCCCTATATGGTCCTCGTATTTTAGTATTTCATCCATCTGTGGTTCAGCCTAGCACCACTAATGAGACCATAAATGTGTTGGTTTTGTGATGGAAGTTCTGTAGTAGTATTTAAGGATATATGTATCAAAAAATATTTGAAAGATTGCATAAAAACTAAATCAGAGCTTCCCCAACATCAGTGTTATAGGCTATTTTTTAAAAACAATATATTGCTTCCTTATTTCTTATTTATTTTAATGATATAGGAAAACTGAAGGTACTTGCATCTTCATATGGACTTTATATCTCTTATCATCTACGATCCAGAGCAATCGTTGATCAAAAGAAACTGTGAAGAAGCACTGAAAACGTTTCGAAGAGAATCAATGATTGGTTTTCAGCAAACCGTCTTTTTCAATATCAACAAAACTCGGTGCATGAGTGCCAAAAGTAGTCATTTTCTTTGCTAAAATTACCATGTAAGATGGGTCTGGACACAGATAAATGAAATTAACTACAATAGCTCTTCAATTTAGAAACGTAAGAGGGATTTTGAATCTTAATCAATTGTTGCAGCTCTTTCATGTACAGGTTGAAAGTCGATCAAGATATAGACTATCTTTTTGGGGCCTATCATTGCACCTTTTGCAAAATTATAGCTGGTATTCAATTCTTCTGATTACATTGCCTAAAGATTTTCAAAAATAAACTGGTTCATCATATCTGTCCATTTAGCAAAATAAAGGAACATTTTCATCAAGAAATAATAACGGCACACATGTTTTCTATGAGTGATTTTTGACAAGAGATATGTTTTTATTATCAATATTATCATCCATGCAATTTTTTGTACTGTAGGAAATAAATGATTGAGTTGGAAAGGGTGAAGAAAGAAAAAAAAAAGGTTTTGACATTCTATTTCTTCATTTCTATACAGAAAAATGTGAAAATTTTCCAATGGAAGGAAAAAAGCAATACATTTTGAAGCAAACTCTATACAAAGATGTATAGTTCCAGCAAATAAGAAGTAGTTGTTTCGAAAGTATTCTTACTTTCGTGTAATTCAATGTATATATTATGAGAGTAGTTGTTTCAAAAGGCTTTCTCTTCCACTTTGTGACTGCAAGCAACTTCATTACATGAACTACACATCTTTGTATAGAGTTTATTTTGAAGTGAATTGCTTCCTTCCTTTCTTTGGAAGATTACCAAACTTTTTTGTGTGAAGATGGCGATGTGAAAAGCCAAAACTCTCTCCCGAAATGAATTATATTCTATTTGTGGAAACTCAAACCATATATCGTAAGTAGTTCACTTTGATAACGTTTTTATTGTTCTCTGATATTGTGTATTATCAATATTTTTTTGTGTATAATATGCATCTCAAAAAATACAGTTACGCAATGAGTCTGGCCATTCCTAAAGATGACAATATATGTTCATAAGTTCCAAAATGCCATTGAAAGCTATTGAAATGAAACCGAAGTATAAAACTTTTTGTTCATAACTGACGGAGTTGGCCAGCCCGAGGATGATGAAAATACATATTTGATTAACATTTTGATGAAATTAAGGAATTGCAGAGTTCCATCCTTGCGGTAAAACCTGGGGCATTATAATTGGAAGTTTGTTCGAAACTTCAGTGAAGATAAACAGAAACTAACTAAACTAAATGACTGGGACCATTGTTATCAAACTGTTTTTTGACTTGTGTTATTGAACTGCAAGTAGAAAATGAAATGAAAAATCAAGTCGAATCCCAAATCACATTAGGGAACCGTCTAACTTCTTTCAATCGAGCGGGAGCATATCGATTTCAGAAAGAAATACTGAGAGTAATGAGAATAATCTTGTCGAAATAGACGCGGATTGAGAGATATCAATGAAAAAAATACTTCGAAAAGTATTGTTCTGAATACAATACAGAAAAAAATTATATGAATCACAATTTTATAGATGAGTCAAATATAAAAGGGAGTACAAATTTTTATATGGCATTGCCCGTTCATTTCTTGATTCTTCAACAAACATGTGATGTGATGTGATGGGAAGGGAAGGGAAGGGAAGGGAAGGGAAGGAAAGGGAAGGGATGGTCATTATCATTATCATTATCATTATCATATCATATCATATCATATCATATCATATCATATCATATCATATCATATCATATCATATCATATCATATCATATCATATCATATCATATATCATATATCTTATATCGTATATCGTATATCGTATATCATATATCACATATCACATATCACATGACATCACATATCACATCACATCACATCACATATCACATCACATCACATCACATCACATCACATATCACATCACATCACA
>WOGP01005572.1:0-13040 GCA_015342065.1 Leptinotarsa undecemlineata | reverse complement strand
CTTTTCTGAATGATGAACACCGTCTGCATTTGAGTTTTGCAACATACTCCCCAGAAAGGAATTCCATACCTCTTTATTTTTAAAAGATTGAATTATTTCTTTAAGCTCATTTGCATCAGTAGGGTGTAAAATAAAGTTATTAGCGATGCATATGTTCTCTAAATGAGTCATCGGATTACGAGAAGTTGGTATGTTTTTTGTTAATTTGTCTGCTATAGAGCAATAGTAATTGTTCAGTATGTTTGCGTTTATTGGTATATCACCTTGATCTTTCCTTTGTTTTCCTCTAAAATCATTAATCATGACCAAATCTCTTTTGATTGATTGCTTGCTTGCAAAATTCTGCTTTGGCAGTAGATCTTTTTTGAGCATTCAATTACTTTTCTATAGGAAGTTCTGTATTTTTTAACATATGTATGAAAATATATACTATCCGTGAATTTTTTTAAATAATTAGGTGATCTCATATTTCTTGCGGAAACCTGTATGCCTTTTGTGATCCATTGTTTCTTTTTTTTTAGTTTAATTCTTTGATATGGAAAAAATTCATCAAAAATGTTTGTTATTGCACTTCTAATATAAAATTCCAATCAGTATGAAGACATCCGTGGTAGAATCTATCATAATTCCGAGAGTTGAAGAGTCGTATATACTTGAATTTCCTAGTTTTCATAACTGAGTCAATCAATATTGTGACATGAACCGCCTCGTGGTCAGAGAAACCATGTGAATCTACCGAACACTGGATTTTATCATTATCTAAATTGCTACATACATAGTCAATGATCAAATGACTGTTCTGAATTATGTGGGTAGGTGATTCTACATGCATGATTAGATCAAAGGATAGAATGAGGTTGATAAGGGAGTGTGTTATATTTGAGTCGGTATCGCCAAAATTTATGTTGAAGTATCCAGTGAAAATAATGGTAGATTTACATGGTAACTCAATCAGTAATTACTCTGATTTTGTCTGAAAAGAGGATGCATCTGATGAGGGTGATTGATATTTACATAATATGTATATTTTCAATTTCTTTCAATATACAATTGACAACTCCAATAGTTTTTCTTCACATACATAATTAAATTTTTCAAAGCCCAATATGCTATTCACCCAATCGTTCACAAGAATTAAGGTACCCCCATTTGAGTGACTGGATCTGCTATATTTCGATATGACAGAGTAGTTGGGTACAAAAATTGATTCGTCTTGTTTTAACCAATGCTCATTTATCAATATGATGTTTGGAAAAATCAATTCTTTTATGCTTTTTCACACAATTTTCAAAAATGTTCAGTCAGTTGAAAAAGCAATTCTCCGACTTATTATGTTGTCTCTCAGTTTATGAACCAACAATGATTTGAGGTAGTTTTACTTATTTATAAGGTTGCATTATGAATGCTTCGCTAAGAGAGATATAAGAAGGCAAACCCCAAAATAAAAAACCAAAACAACAAAATTGAAAATTAATTTTGTTCTTGATACATTGTTGAGGCAGAGGTACAGATCTTGTGAAACTTATAATCATGTTGGAAAGTTAATCTGCAAGTTCAATCTCCAGAAAAATGAGCCGGTGCTACTTCTAAGCAATTATTGCTAGTTTCATTTCAAAAACTGGGGGTGTCAGAGAGTGATGGAATCCTACAAATTTGAGAAATTTCCTTATTTTGAAACTTTTTATCAATTTCATCTCATCAACTACTGTGGTCATTTGAAGTCTAAAATAAGCATTTAAAGTTCCTACTTATATATTATTACTGTCCCTTCTAATAACATATTTTACAATATAATTAAAATGATATTATATATACACACCCAATAACTCAGTGGTGAGGGTATTTGTATGAATTTGGTAGGTGATGTTGCTATCACATATTTGTAACGCTAGCAATATACCCCTTTGAATTGCTGCTCCTAAACAGTGAATGATAATTTCTTTTTCGTTGTTGTTAATCAGTTTGTTACAACGTTCCAATTGTGCCTGAAAATGATAAATAGGCGAAACTAGATTAAAATTGAATATTCGATTTCCAAATATTGTAGAATCATATTGTTTTTCAAACTGTATTTACGAACTTAAACATACCTTGATATTGGTTTTTGAACATACATATAAGACGTTTTCTCCTCTTTCAGGTTTCCTTGGCTGTCGAGGACGACGATTATGTTCATTTGTTTTTCTGTGATTTTTTGGTTGAGTTGATTTTCCGATGGATTTTTTGTTTATGTTATCCGCCATGGGAGATCATCACCAGTTTTCGGGATTTTACTTGATACTAGAGAACAGATGACTTTTCTTCATTTATAAAAATTCCTAACCAAAATTATCTCCTTTCTTCTTCTTCTTCAATTGCGTGACACTTTTTCATAACCTTAACCCACCACACGAATGGCCAACATTAAAATTATATAATTTCGCTTTCATAAGTTGTATATATTGAAATTATGGAACATGTAATTTCCATCATGTCAATTGGTGGACTCACCAGTTGTGGACTTCATCAACTGACGAAAATTATTATACCATTAAAGTTCACTATTACCTCAATAAACAAACGAATCAAACATGATATTCATATTTATCGGTGGTGATTTCAATATAAATTTGGTATTTGAAATTGAAATAACATCTGATTATCTTGAAGTTATTCCGAAAAATACACAATGAGATATATTAATATTAAACGAGTCATGATTTCTTCTAGTTTTAATAAAGTTGAGAAAGCATATACAGTTACTGAAAACAATAATGAAATCGATATTAATTTTCTAAGTTGGTTCACAATGATGTTCAGTATGAGCACCTACAACAATCCTCTTTTGAATAATAATTAAACATACTTATCTGGGGTAAAAATGTGTGATGATCATTAATATGGAGTTTAATAAAAATAAAATGCCATAAATAAACAATGAGATGATGTCGGTCCTGCATTGCGGTGGATGTGGCACTTTGAAGGAGTGTTCTGTGTAACAGATTGTTTCACCCACAGAATGAATTCATGAGCTATTGAATATTAAAGATGTTGATAAATTATGATTCACTGCCAATTTAAACACTCCTAATAGTATCACATTGGGTTTCGTTCAATTGAGGTTGAGAAGCACAAAATATTTTCTTTGGTCATCATTTGAAATTGTGTGACGCGGTTTTTCATTCTGATTTGAATTTTAAATCGGCATTGGACGGTTTTGATAGTTTTATGATAGTTACATGCAGAAGTTGCACAAATAGGGTAAAATGGACTCTGTATATTCATTCTTCTCTATAAGACAGGATTAACTCCATCACCAAAAATTATCTTGTCAAAGTATAGTCATTACTTTATTTCCACGGTTTTCCTTGTGGTTGAAAATCGAATGTCATAAAAGTATAATCCCTTCTTCATTTCAATATTATTTTAGAATATTTATTGTTGATTATTGCACAATTTTTCTATAAAGTATTTTATACCTTTCTGTCTTTCTTTTTTCAAGGTCATAAGATAATACCAATATGCGAAACATTTAAGCCAATCACCATTACTCTACTCGGTTTTTAAGTTGTGAAATGAAATGGTTTTGAAATGATGAAATGACGTTCAGGTCATGTCATTACGTCACGATCACGATAAACAACTCTAACAAGTAATATGATTGACTGATTAATAGAGAGTATTGTAATTACAATATCGTGGTCCGTGGTTAAAGATTTGTAATTTGTTACAGGTTGTACAAACAAGTGATAAGCGCAAATACTGAATGTGATAATTTATTTTTATGAAATATGACAAATCCAAGTTGAACTAATGATGAATACTAAAAGCTGTGCCATTTACACAATTGTCTGTTTCGTTTTATTCTGGAATATTGTATCTCTACAAGATGCAAACCAGACCAACTCATCTATTGCTCCAGTGGGAAAACATGTAAACGACTCTGAAAAAGTAAAATCTGCCGATAATGGAAAGAAACTCACCACTTCTGCATCTGAAACTAAACTTGAAGTTACACCTTTTCCTACAAACTCTTTCTTAGCATCGAATCTCACAGCATCTTCTCCAAGCAATAAAACTAATATTACTGGTCCTACTACCACAGTAAGTACACAAAACCTCACCATCCAGAATACAACAACTCAACAAACTGTTGATCCCGTCCCAGTGTTACCAGCTAAAGAATCAGCTGAAGATGAGCATAATAGCTCCATGGCTATTTTTTTTGTCCTGTGTGTCCTTGCACTTGGTATCCTGCTGATTCACCTAATGCTTCAGACCCATTTTCAATATGTACCAGAAAGCATAGTTATAGTATTCCTAGGAGCTTTGATTGGGCTCACCATGAATGCTCTTTCAAATCGAAATATAAGCAACTGGAGGAAAGAAGAAGCCTTTTCACCAACAGCATTTTTCCTTATTCTCTTACCGCCTATCATTTTTGAGTCAGGTTACAACTTACACAAAGGTAATTTTTTCCAAAATATAGGTTCCATACTGGTTTTCGCTATTTTGGGTACAACAATATCTGCTCTTGTGATAGGCTTTGGAATATACTTCCTTGGTTTAGCAGATGTTGTCTATAGGTTAGGTTTTGTTGAATCTTTTGCTTTTGGATCTCTTATATCCGCTGTGGACCCCGTTGCAACTATAGCTATTTTTCATGCTCTCAATGTGGATCCCATTCTTAATATGTTAGTTTTTGGTGAGAGTATTTTAAATGATGCCATCGCCATTGTACTTACCAATGCGGCATTGGAATCGAATAATCCTGATAATAGTACAGGAGAAGCTATTGTACTAGGAATTCAAAGATTCTGTTTGATGTTCTTTGCATCAGCAGGTATAGGGGTGATATTTGCCCTCGTAAGTGCTTTATTATTGAAACATGTTGACTTGAGAAAAAATCCGTCCCTAGAGTTTGGAATGATGTTAGTTTTTACGTATGCACCATATGTTTTAGCTGAGGGGATACATCTTTCGGGCATAATGGCAATTTTATTCTGTGGCATAGTCATGTCACATTATACCCATTTCAACCTTTCAACTGTCACTCAAATAACTATGCAACAAACGCTTCGAACATTGGCGTTCATTGCAGAAACTTGTGTCTTTGCATACCTAGGTTTAGCTTTGTTCAGTTTCAAGCACAGAGTAGAACCAGCTCTGGTAGTTTGGAGTATTATTTTGTGCTTATTAGGAAGAGCCTGTAATATCTTTCCTTTAGCAATCCTAGTCAACAGATTCAGAGAGCATCAAATAACCAAGAAAATGATGTTCATTATGTGGTTTAGTGGACTGCGAGGGGCTATTTCATATGCACTTTCTCTTCATCTCAGCTTTAGTGATGAGACGAGACATGTAATCATCACTACAACACTGATAATTGTGCTGGTAACCACTTTATTCTTTGGAGGGTCTACTATGCCTCTATTAAAGTTTATGCAAGCTACTAAGAATCCATCTAGGAGGTTGAAGAAACGCAAGAAAGACAGAGAAGTGACTTTGAGCAAAACTAGAGAATGGGGACAGGCCTTGGATTCAGAACACCTATCTGAGACTACAGAGGGAGAAATGGAAGTTTCATTTGTCTCGGATCGTATCAAAGGATTTGCCAAGTATGACTTGAAGTATCTTATTCCATTTTTCACCAGGAGGTTCACCCAACAGGTTAGTATATATCAATGACATTTATTGAACAGCTACATGAAATACATTCAATACCTTAGTAAATGCAATGATTCATTGATGTTATAAAAAGTGGGAAACTTCCGAAAAAAGCAAGAAAATAGTCAATTTGAAATAAAACTCTTCACACAAGTTTCTATCAGATACAAACGGGAAGAAAGAGTCCACCCGACACTATTTTCAAATATATGAATATTGAACTACATGGTATTAATTTTTTTTCTTGTTTTGGTTGGTTTTAGGGTTTTGTCATCATATTTAATTATTTATTTTTATTTGTTTACGGCAATGCCTATTTTTTACACGATAATAAACAAGTTCACACATATGTATTTAACAGTAATCTAAGCTAGGTTTAAGGAAAAAATATATAAAATAAAAAATTTTGAAAATAACGAATTACAATCTTTTCATATTATTTTCAAATGTTTCCAAAGAAGAATTGAAAAATTCTAAATTTACATTGTATGTATTTGCAAGTCTCAAAATTCTCTACAGATTCATTCCTGCCATAGTTGGTGTGACAAAAGGGTACTTTGAAGATTTCTGAAGTTATAAGTTCGACAAGTTCTGGGGAATTGATGCTACTATTGATTATTTTATGAATTAGTGTAAAATCTGTTTCTAATCTTCTATGCGCCAGAGTATTCAAGTTGAGAATGTCCATTATAATTTTATAGTCATTATCACTAATATGATATCCCAGTTTATGTGCAGAGTATCTTAAAAACTTATTTTGAACACTTTCAAGCATATCATTATCCACATGACATGAAGGGCACCAAATTGTGGAATTGTATTCGATTATTGATTTAACAATTGAACAATATATGATTTTTGTTGAAGGGAGAGATAATTCATTTGCAGATCTAAGAATGAAACCTAACATTTTTAGCGCTCTAGAAGTAATATTTGCAATATGGGGTTTAAATGACATTTTTGGGTCGAGAGTGATTCCTAAATCTTTGATTGTGTTTGTTGTTTTCAATTCTGATTGATTGATTTTATATGGCCAGTTAATGGGATTTTTGTTTAGGAGAAAAGTAAATTTTTGACATTTGTCTATATTTAATTGCAGTAGATTTATATCACACTAGCAAACAAAGTTAGATAAATCATACTGTAATAATTTTGTATCAGTTGAGTCATGAATAACTTTAAACATCTTCAGGTCATCAGCAAACAAAAGAAATTCTCTATAAAGAATAACATCTTTCAAGTCATTTACAAATAGTTTGAAAAGCAATGGCTCTAAAGGAGAACCCTGTGGTACACCAGATGAAACTGATTAAGGAAGATACTGAGTTACCATATTTTCAAAATTCTACTCTGCAGGCTAGATAATTTTCAATCCATTTCAGAATATTTTCTTGAATACCCAAAGCGTTTAATTTATGCAACAACAAATTGTGGTTTACTCCATCAATTGCCTTTGAAAAACCTGTGTAAATAAAATCCACCTGGTGTCTATTTTCGGAGGTGATTATTATAGTGTTGATAAATTAGCAGATTTGTGCTGGGTAGATCTGCCACTACTGAATCCATGTTGTTGATATGTTTACAATCCCATGTTAGCTTTTTTGTAATTAGACTGTCTAACAATTTGGGTAATTCTGATTGATTACAGACTACTTGATAATTGTTTATATCATTATGTGATCCCACTTTTATAAATAGGTTTCAAAATACTGAAAGAAAGATCGACGATTTCAAGAAAATTTGGTTATAATCGTCAAACTTTTCAACTGCAACTGCGGCAGTAATCTTCAGTGGTGTGGTCGAACTACTCTTCTTGATGTGTCAACTGAAGCTCTCATTTCTGCCGTGTCATTTATAGTGCTGATTTTCCACGCACTTTCACTAATGGCGGGTTCGCGCATACTTCCCGCGCGATTTGGATAACTTGACTTCGTTTTGGCGCTTTTCAATATCGTGTGCCTGATCTTTGGTGTTTGTGTATTTCTATGGCTTCTAATTACATTCTTGTTGAATAATGATTTGACGTTGCTAGCCTCTCGGTATTTTCGAACATCCCAACGGGGAACACCACAACCAGGAAAGTTTTATGAATGGACTGTTTTGAAGTTCACCACAATTGTGTTGCTCATCATCTGTTTGGCAGGCAAAACATCTTTCAAGTTATTAGGGGCTTCATTCTGATAAACAAAATCAGATTCCAATTGTATCTTGAAGGGAATCAGAATTCGTCCTATAATTTTCATGAATAACTCCACAATTAATATACAGTATTTAATTTGGTTATTACAAACCAAATATTTGCGAATGATTAAAATCTTATCAGTGCTTTTCTTTCGCCATTGTTTATAATTTTATTATTCCGTTAAGACTTGTAAACTCATTACAAATTAGTAAATATGAGAAGGTACATTATTATATCTGCTGATTCATTTTGGTATATATTACTTTTCCCGATGCATAAAAACAATTTAAAGTTGAAGGTTATGCAGCTTTTACAGATTACTTCAGGGATTAAATGGCCTAGACTTATTTAAGTAATTATAATGAATGTTAAGTTTTGAGATATTTCACATAAATCCTAAAATTTGGGGTTTTTCTGTAAATATTTTTAACAAATACCCTTCGTACACCATGCTCAACCACATAAACTTAGTTCACCATTTCAGTTATACAAATTTTTCAAGAAAAGTTTCAGGGTTATGGGTTCATGAGTTTGAGACAAAATTAGGTCAAATGCCTAATTTGTTGAAATGTCAAACTACTTTAATAGCAAACTTTAATAACTGAACTAGTGAGTCAAATAAATCAGTTGTGACTTACCATCCACATTAGTATATTTTTGATGACTTTTAGAATACATATACCTAAGTATTTCTCAAAAACAAAGAACTTCTGCAGAGTAAATGTTTGACTCGTAGTTATAAGTTTTTAACAAAAGTGTGGGTCATCAGTCGAAAAACATCATATTTTTTTGGTTCTGTTTAGAGATGAATGAATTTTTCATTTGTTAAAGACCATCTTATGCCATATATTTGGTATGTTGTTGCATATTTTTTTGGTGGGGCACTTTAAGGAATGAGTTAAATCTACTCGTAAACTTGTAATTTTATGAATGTAATGTTATCCAAATTGGTGCTGAAGAGGGAATAAGGCAAGTGTCTTATTCCGAAACATCGGATGTCTGCCATCGAGGATGACAGTGTTTCATGTAAATTAAAATTTACCTCTTCCATATATTGTATTGTGTAGCAATCCTGTGAATGATATCTGATTCAATTCCATAACGAATGTTTGGAGTACAACCTGAATAGAAAAAAAGTGTTTTTTGAATAAGTCAATGTTCATATGAAAGTATTTTGGAAAGGAAGTTTTTGGCATTCTACTACTTCATCTTGATACAAAACAATGTGAGAATCTTCCAAAGAAAGAAAGGAAGCAATCAATTTTAAAAGAAGTAACTGTATACATAGGTGGGTAGATCATGCAAAGAAGTAGCTTTCAGACACAAACTGCAAAAAAGCCCTCTTGAAACAGCTACTTTCATATAAACATTGAATTACATGAAAAACAATGCTTTTGAAACAAATACATTGAATTATACAAAAAACACTTTTCTCTACTCAGTTTAAATTCATAACATTCGTTATGGAATTGAATCAGATATCATTCACAGGATTGCTACACAATATAAATATATAAAAGTAGTTATTTTAAGAAGGCTTTTTCTTCCAGTTTGTGTCTGAAAGTTACTTCTTTGCATAATCTTCACCTCTTTGTAAATAGTTTATTTTCAAATTCATTGCTTTCTTTCTTTCTTTGGAAGATTTCCACATTTTTTGTACAAAGATGAAGTAGAAAGCCAAAACCTTCCTTTCCTAAAAAGTAATTTAATGTGTAACATTTTCAAATTTTCTTTTCTTTTTTGAAATGCAATAAACATTAAATATTGATAGGTAGAGGTCAACATCTGAGATAGATAGACACTGCTTTAATTTTTTTAGTATTCTGAATTGAGATCACCTTAAAGCTTTTTTATCTTTAATTTTTGATAATAAAGTGTATTTCTCTGCTACTCTATGTATTATTGTGTATTCTCATTTGTTAAAATACATACAAATTTCATGATACATATTACTTTTGTTCAAAAAATTATTCAGGTTTTATTAAGATGAAGCAGCGTAATGAAACAACTTAAATATCGCAGGTTGTGATTACTGATTAAAATGTTTCAGGAACTCAAGGATTGCAAAAGTCAGATGACCGATCTAACTAACCAATGGTACCAGGCTATTAGGATTTCCCCCGACCAGTCTGATGATGAAGGCCCTGCTACTGCAAGATCAAGTATTTCCAGTATAGTTCGCTGACTATCAAATAAGCCCAAGGATGAATCTTCAACTTTACTAACTAGCATTGATAAAAAACAGTATTGATATTTGGATTCCTTTTACTAGTCACAATGGATGTACTTATATTTTATTTTATGAAATACACCTCAAAATTACTAGTTTTTCTTATAGATGTGGGAGCATGTGATGTGTGTATATTGTTGAACAGTCCGCGGGACTCTAATTGTTTTTGTAAAGTTTGGTGATATATAATAAAATATATATTCTTGTCATGTTAATTGTCTTTCAATTTTTAATTTGAACAAGGTTTCATGTTGAACAAAAATGATTCTCCCACACCCTCTCCTTTCATCAATCTTAATTTATTTTCTATTGAGAATAGGTACTTTTGTCTCGATACAGGTAAATTAACCTTGTATTGACATGATTTCGTGGGTCTGCATATTGTTACATCAATATATTTTAGGGATGATCTCCAAAATCTTTATAATTGATTTGAAAACAACTCTGGAGGAACTGGATAGAAAACTGTACTGTACTTCACTATCTTTCAAAAATAAGACACGGTTTTCATACATTCCATTTAATTTACCAAACTCAACTGAACTGCTATCTCCTAAGGTCACGGCCCAGCGCATACAAAAAATATACAGGTTTTATCTCAGACAATTCGGTTATACTACACTTTTCTTAACTTAAATTGCTAACTACATTATATAGAAAGAAAAAAAAGATAACGTTAATAGGGAATGAATCTCACTGGAGGATTTCGAATACGTTTTGGCCTTTCTGTTACAACAACTTGTTTTGGAATTATTTCGGTTTCCTCCCTCAATCTGGAATTATTTCAGTAAAAAACTGTCTCCTGTGAATCTATAGAATTTTCTCTAGTTTCCGTTGTTAATTCGAAATCTTCCGTTGATGTTTCCGAATTTTCGAAAAGTCCATTATTGATGTTAGAAAGTGCAGTTTCTTCACGACGTTACAGGGGCAACAATTGATTCATGTGACGTTTCCATATAATTGTAGTATTTGGAATTCTTACATAAAAAACTTTCCGTCTAATCGATTTTACAATAATTCCCGTAACCCAAGTAGGTTTAGATTTTCTATAATCTCGTACTAACACATATTCCCCATCTTGCACACAAAATCTATTTTTTCCTTTATAATACTTTTTTTGTTTACTTTGTGCCCTTTTCAATGTTCCCCTTACTTCACCATTCGATTTATTTTCACGCACTCCGATATAATTGGGTTTAAGTAAGTCTAATCTATTTTTAACGGTCTAATAATGTAACTCCAAAGTATCACGAATTCGCCTATATGTATAAGTCAATTTATAGACATGTGCCTCATAGAAAGTCAGTTTTATATAAATATGTTTGCCTGACGGTTTGAGTATTAAAAAAACCTTGTTGATGATAAAAATGATAATATATTTTTTTTAAATAAAGCAGAACTTACAAGATTGTAGTGATAGTGGGTTTATGCATCAAACAACCAAGACGATACCTAGGAATAGTATCCGGTTTATGCACATGCAAACAAAACACAATTATTGTTTATTGGATGTTCTGCAATACTAATGAAAATAATTCCATGATAACTGAAAAAAAATATTTCAACACTTTCTCATTTGATCAAAGAATGTAAACTTTCACGGCCAAAGATAACAAAATTATTTTCCCGGTTATGCCAGATGTTTCGTCTACTACTGCGGTAGACATGAAAGGCAATGAGGTAACGGTCGAAGAATGTAGTTTCTGCATTGGAAACAATTCGAGCAGTTCGACTGTTAATCCATCCGTAGCAGTAGACAATTGGTCAACGTATTTTTTGTCTCGATACAGATAACAATGAAAGTCCCAACTTCTCAGGTTGGTTGATTTACCACCACACCTATCGTTTATTGAGGGTTGTTGGTGTACCTCAAGGTAGTGTCTTGGGCCCGCTTCTGTTTGTTCTTAACATCAATGATATCAACTTCATTAATGGATGTTAATTTATCAGCCTATTTGCAGATGATATTCTAATTGCAGTGATTGGAGTTCATCGTGGATCAAACACTGAATAAGAAAAAACATTTCAATTATATCCGCAATAAAATGTTTCAAAAACTATTTTTCTTTGGCTGTGTAAACAGTTGCTTACCGTTTCAGACTTCTATTACAGTTTTCAAATCAATCATTCAACCACATTTCAAAATATTGTCCGGTAATGCACCCTCATATTTTGACCAATTTATTGTTTTCCATCACCAAATTTATAATTACCCCACTAGGGGGAATTCTAATTTATATGTACCACGTTTGAACTTTACACGACCCATGAACTCCTTATTCCATAAAGGACTATTGGACTACAGTAACCTCCCGCTTGAGATAAAACAAAGTGAATCTATTATGACATCAAAAAAGGACTTACTAATCATTTGAAGATACAACATCCACATCAACATTGATATTATAATAACATTTATACCTAGTATTCGTGATTTACATTGTTATTTTTTTATTAGTTATTGATTGCTTGGATAATTACGAGCATACATATTTCAGTTGGCCTGTCACTTTGTCTAACCAATTTTAAAATGTTTTTGTATATTATGATGCCTATTTGAAATAAATAAATTATACAATATTTTATTTAATGATGAATATTGTGGTATTTGTTCAAATAATTTTTCAATTACCACGTGACCAATATTTCAAATATTAAAATGGGTATAGTGAGCTATTCTTTGGAAGATATACATATAATATCACGTACTTTCTCCAGACCGTTGAAAAAAAATCAATATGTAGTTGATTATTTTGTAATATTATGAATAAATTAGGTTGCGCGATTCTGACTTCTTATGAATAAAATCGTTATTTCTAAAAAATTATACAACTCATTATTGAATAACTTCTTTGATCAATTACCCAAACACCAAAAACTGATACTTTTGCACTCGACGCGCGTTTCGCCAACAAAGTTAGCATCCTCAGGAGAAGAAAATTGGTCTCTAGTCTAGTATCTACTCTAATTCCTTATATACTA
>WOGP01005571.1:0-13040 GCA_015342065.1 Leptinotarsa undecemlineata | reverse complement strand
GATGCTAACTTTGTTGGCGAAACGCGCGTCGAGTGCAAAAAAATATTAGTTTGGTGTTTGGGTAATTGATCAAAGAAGTTATTCATCTCAAGACTGATGACAAACTGTATAAAAATTATGTGACCATATTTTGATAATACTGGAAATTCCAATAATTATATATATTATACATGGTAGCAACCACGTGCTTTTTGGTTGCTATCACGCCACCGAGTAAGTAGATTCGATAGTTTTCATTCGATAGAACACTTGATATAATCGGTAAATACAACTCACCTTTTGATCGGATGGTGGAGAATTTCTAATAGATCAGCCGATTCATGGAAACAAGCATGCACTTTACAAAGAACCGAAACGGGAATCCTCAAAATAATGTCGCACATGAATGCCCATCCATCATCCCATCCTTCGTGAAGGGGTAACGTAGGTATGAACATTTTCCAACTTATTTCCTTAGTGTATATTTTTGGCAGTTGTTCCAAGTCTTCTTCTGAGAGTTCAATGTGATAACTTCTGAATAGATCTTTCACTTCTTTGGTATTCAGTGGTTCAACAGCAGTTTTATACTCATATATTAAATAGAATATAAACTCGTGCATTATTTTCATCCTTACAAATTTTGGCTTAAGTCCATACGATCCTGTTATCCGCCTTGAGACTTTTTTCATCGGTTCTTTAAATTTGTGTTTCTCAACTTTTTTCAACTCATTGATACTGTTCATTACATCCGTTTCGCTAAAAGGTGACTGATGAACTTTACTTTTCATTGTCTCCTCCACCTTCTTTTGAACGACTCTTATGTTAGTTCTCGAATTTTTCTTAGCAGATCCAATAAAATGTCTCCATTTCAACTGCTGAACCGATGTTTGTATTAAATCATCTGTATGACTGATTGAAGGATGACATATGAAAACAATTGTTCTTGTTAAAATATTATTACTTATAGTAACTTTATATATTTTTATATATCCTTCTAGCATAAGTATTTTCAAAATCCTTGCCACCGATTTTCTGTCTATCTTTTTTTGGTAACCTAAAAATTTCACTCAAAAATATATTCTGCATATTATCAGTAAATAAGCTATTCAAAACATACTTTCATGTGGGATTCCCACTAGAAATTTTACATTGAAGTGTGTTTTTTGAATACGTTATAATGGATTTTTATGAAGTGAGTTCATGGGTCAGTTCTGTCATATTTTTTCAATGAATAAGCCTCTGCCACAAAATTCATTAACCCGCTAGACGCTAAAGTGAAAGTTTGAAGTTCATTTAGTTACCAGTAAAGAGTTGATAACATCTGATTTAAGAAAACTGTGATTTCAACTTATTTCAACTATCAAGAAGTTTGCATGAGTCCTTTCAGAAAGACGCCATCTATGGAAATAACAGAAAAGTCAAAGCTTGTTGATCAAAGACAAACGAGAGCCTTAACAGTGGTCGGTTACAAAGAAAACTTCGACATCGCCCAAGAAAACGTTTTCTCTCTGTTCAGCATTCATTGCAAAAAAAGAACTAATTGATATCAGATCCCAAAAGCGTTGCATTCATGTTCAATATCAGAGAATGCTGTTTCGAAATTCTATTTCGAAATATTCATTTTCTTGAATTGAAATAGGTATATTTTTTGTATAAAGAAGGAGAAGTAGAAAGCCAAACCCTTTATTTCTCATGTAGAAGGTGATCTGAAAGTTTCCGACCTTAACATGAACATAGCAGCACTCGTAAATAAAAGCTATTGAATTTCATTGTTCATCTGTTGACAGTTACTCATCAAAGTTCAAGTATCGAGCTGTCATTAAATATTTATTTTTGAAAAGCAATACGCCTACGTAAATCAAAGATGAGTTGGATTATGTGTATGGGGACTCTGCTCCATCATTTACCACCGTGAAATTTTGGGCAGTTGATTTTAAACGTGGTCGTAAGAGCATGGGAGATGATAAACGGTCGGGACATCCAAAAACTGCAACTACCGACGAAAACATCATCAAAGTTCACCAAATGGTGCTAGACGACCGCCGAATTAAAGTGAGAGAGATAGCAGAGGTTATGATCAAATCAAAAGAACGTGTATGTCACATATTAAATCAACATTTAGGCATGAGAAAGCTGTCCGCGCGTTGGGTGCTGTAGATGAAACTTGGATACGCCCGAAACAAAAATACAGTCCAAACAGTGGACTGCAGAGGGGGAACAGACTCCAAAAAAACAAAAACTGTTTTTATTGGTTGGAAAAGTGATGGCGATAGTCCAGGTGTTATTTTAATCGATTATCTTCAAAAAGGAAACATCATTACAGGAGCTTACTACACATCATTACTTGACAAGCTGAAAACAGAAGTTGCGGAAAAACGGCCACATTTTCAGCCACGGCAGTTTGAACTGCTTGACAATCCGTCTTACTCACCAGATCTAGCTCCAAGCGACATTTTTTTGTTCCCTCATCTAAAAATTGCGCTCGGAGAACAAAGATTTACGTCAAATGAAGAAGTAATCACCTTTATGAACAATTATATTGCAGAGACAAACGCTGAGAACTATTTGGACGGGTTACAAAGATAGGAGCATCGCTGGGAGAAGTGTGTAGAGTTAAAAGGAGATTATATTGAAAAATAAAAAGAACTGAAAAATGTCTTGTATCTTTGTTAGTGTTGAAACTTTTCACACCAACCTTGTATTTTCTTATGACTGAAAATATTGCAAAAGCACTTGTGACATACGTGTCCACGGTTTGAGTTTTATGCTCGCGAGTTCTTGTCTTTTGAATATTATTATAACTATTACATTTAAAAAAAATAATTAAATTTTACAGCATACATCTTAATTCAAGGTCAATACTTCAAAGAAACAAGAAACTGAAATCAATAAAGGTTTTATTATCCCTAGGCAACCAGATAACATTCAAATTGACGTGAATAATTTCGAAATTGCAATCTACGAAATGAAAGAAAGGCAGGATAAGTGTGAAAAACAAGACATTAAAGATGATGATAGTCTGATAGAACAACAGTGGTTTGAAAAATATAAAGGAGACAGTAGAAAGTGGCTCATAAGGGATGGATCTTATAAAAACGTACCAGAACTATTATGCTCAACAATGAAAGCCGCTTATACATATCCCATAAGTGAAGAAAGATCAGAGATTGGAAGCAGAAAAGCAATACTTCTTAAACAATTTGAGGATGAAGCAGTTGCAGAAGTTTTTCAAGAACAAAATGCACCAAAATCTGTAGAGGAGTACTGTACTGAATATGATGAAAAGTACAATATACAAGGCTTCCAACCAGATGACAGATCATATACAAAGCATCCAGACCTCTACGAGAAGTATCCACTTTATTCATCAATGCCAACTTCATATTATTCATACTATTTGAAAAACAGACCAAGAGTGATACTGCATGGATTAACAGAAACCAACAATCCAACTAATCCATTTAAAAGGTGTGCTGAATTCTCGAAGCCTTTGTCTGAAGTATTAGATAATCGATTTACTTGAATTTCTTTCATAAAGTTGGTATTTCTGTGAAAATAAAAGGTAAAATCATTAATTGTTTTTGTATAAGGGAAAATCCAATCAATTATAGATATACTTTATGATAAAGTCTATCAAATGTTTCTGTAGTTTCACAAATCAGTTTTGAACTCTATTCCGGATTTTGAAGATATTCGTGTGGTAAACTAAAAAGAGAGGCTGTTTTATTTTTGAAAAACATCTGACGTGAGTAAAATATAGCCTGCGTGGATCGCATGTTGGAAGTTGACAAACCCACTTTTTCTTAGGTCGCGTATGATTCGCGAGAAATTCTGAACCTTTGTCCAATTTAACCGACCTTATAGGTCTTACCATTTCAGAGATATCAAAAGTGGGGGATCATCTAAAACAACCGGCCTGTATATATTACACATTCCATTTATTCATCTGACAATTAAGCATTGAAACATATTGTTCCTTTCTACTGAAACTAAATAATTATCTAAAATGAACTTACCGTCTTTCATTTCTTCATCAATAATTATTTTTGTCAAACGGAAAATATCCTCTATGACTTTTTTCTCATTTATTTGATTCAATATTATTTGAATACGAATTGCTACTCTGTCTGTTTCTGATTTCTTCTTTGCATATGACTTTTTCAAGTTGTATTCTGTTGGAATACTTGATAAGACAATTTGTACATCTACTTCGCCATCTTTCTCTTCATGAACAATAACAGGATTGTCTCCCATGTATGCTAGTTTCTGATCGCTAGGTTTTAATTGGGTGTTTAGTGCCACTTCATCAGAAAATTTAGGTATCTCAATTTCTAAATGTTTTCGTTTTCGACTTGCTAAACACAGGGAATCACTATTTATATAAATTTCACCAAAGGTAGCTTTTAATAAAACCAACTTTGTTACCCAGTCTGTGCCCATTTTTGAAGTACATGCATTTTCAAAATTTACTTTAACAATTCGCTTGAGTACAGGGGTGTTTAGTTCCAAAATGTCTTTGAAATTGAGAAACTTGTTACAGACAAACTTTCTGTATTTTAGGTTCACTGTATTTCTAGTGAAAGTGAAATTGAAGTCTTCATTTTTTTCTTCAGAAATAGGAAGATTCAACCCAGCTGTACATTTTTGGACTGGAAAGTTGTAGTGAATTTGAAAACTGTCCATTTGCAAAAACATTGGAATGGTATTTATAAGAACCGGCTTTTGTTCTTTAATAGGGTCTCTCTCAACATAAAATCTCTGCTTAGATTTTAATAAAGCAATCTTTTGTTTGATTCTAACTTTTGATATAACTTTTTTCGCAGTTCCTGGAGACGGAAAATTTCGTTCTCTTTGGGCACAACTCATATAATATCTGAAAATTATAAGTTCATGACTACAGTTTGAATATTTCTATTCAATAATTGTTTATGTTCTGTTATCGATTCCAAAATTAGGACTGAAATTTTTAAACCAGTTGTCAACTACATTAATAATCCAATGTAGGTACAAAAAATTCATTGGGTTTAAAGAGAAAAAATAATTTAAAACGTCAAAAAGATTACTCAGCAAATTTTGGTATTTGAATATCCCAAATATGTAGTAACCACACTTTAAGTTTGGAGAAAAGTTGTATGTTGCAAGTAGACTTGCATTTTAACCTCAAGTTGCAAACTGAATGATATTCTGAATTCGGTTCCAAGTGAAGGCAGTGCATTTCTTTAATGTCTCCCCCTTTTATTTTTTTAAAGGGTTCAACTAAAAAAATTCAAATTTGGGATAATGAAATTAATGCATGAATGAATACTTTATTTTGAAGTGAAATTGACAGATGAAACTTTCAAGATGGCGACTGGGCGCCATCTGGGAAAAAAATTAAATGGAAAAGACGACCTTGTGACATCTTTTTAAGCACCTGACAAATGCTTCACAACCCTAGAATATAATGGCAATATGTTCAACTACTGCAAAATTGCGAAACTTGTAATAATTGCCTGAATACATTGATATTTAACTACATAATATGAGGTAATAAGCTTGAGGTCAGTTCAGAAGATGCTCGGAATGGTTGCCTTGAACTTCTTGACATATGAACAGCCTATCCGATATTTCACGCCGAACATTTTTAAGCACAGTATTGTCAATATCTCTACAAATATTTATTATCCTCTGCCGTATATCCAATATTGAAGCAGGTCCAGTTTCGTACACCTTTTGCTTCAAATAGCCTCATAAAAAAAGTCTAACAGTGTCAAATCTGGCGAGCGGGCTGGCCACTTTGTAGGACCTCGACGGCCAATTCAACGGCCGGAAAAAATAATATCCAAATAGTTTCTTACTTATCTGGAGTAATGTGGTGGTGCTCCATCTTGTTGAAATACAATATCCATATCGAATTCATTAGGATTCGTTTCGACGATTTCAGTGATAAGAGGGTCAACAGTAGTTTCCAGCATATTTAAATACAGTTCCCCTGTTAAATTTTGATAAATAAATAGATATCCTACAATACGGTTTCCCAATATTCCTGCCCAAACGTTAATTTTTTCTGGATATTAGGTATGTTTCACTGAAAACATGAGGGTTGGTGTCACTCTAATAACGGCAATTTTATCTGTGAACATTGCCGTTTGAAAAAAATGTACATTCGGCACTAAAACAAATATTGTGGAGATAGGTAGTATGCCTTGCAATGGTTTCCGTCATAATTTTGCATAATTCTGTTCTTCGATCAAGGTCATCTTTAGTTGATTAGTGTATCATTTTAATTTTGTATGGTTGATACCTTCCTCTTCAAAAGTCTTCAAACAGTAGGAGACACTCACAAATAATCGTGACAGAATAAGTAGACTGTTCAAGATTTACTACCATCTCACCAATTATTTGCACTTGCTGTTCTTCCGGAATGGACGAATGACCTGGGGGCTTTTTGTTATGTACACTACCGGTAGTGTACATAACAGTTGTGAATTCGGATACAAGTTCCCTCAAATATTTTTACAGATAGGACGATTCGGAAAACGTTCATTGAAAATCTTTTCAGGAAGGTTGCAAAATATTTACAATTACTTTTATTTGGTTAGAATTTTTAAATAAGGTTTTGAAATTTTATAAAATTTCATTTTATTTTTCAACAGATGTGACAGATGTTAGGTATCTGAATTGTTGAATAAAGTTTTAGTTTTGAAAGAGAGGATAGATTTTGTTGAGATTTAGTTATTTTTGTTATTTAAATACTTTGTTAAAATTTAAACTATGACAAATTGGTGACTAACATGATGCAAAATTTCTTATCGACTTTTGTAAATATACATTTTTCTGACTGTGAACTAGATTAAAAATATTGACTAATCCCTACAAAAATTACTTTCAACCACTGAGTGGAACAAGCATTTTCCAAACAGAACTTGTCAAGTAATATTGGAAAGAAAACACCTGTCGAATTGAATAAACAAATTATAAATTAGTAGCGACCCGCCCTGGTTCTGCACGGGCTGGGTCGCACCCACTGGAAATTTAAGGGCATAGCGTTCTTTTTCGCCGCGGCTAGCACCCTAGGTGAAATATTTGAAATTCCTTTCCTTCTGCACATCTCCAACATAAAGCGAACATACATACAAATTTTTAGCCTTCGAAAATATAGCGATACAGAGAAAGAGTGATGAAAAGCTAACTTTATTTTATGAACGCGCCTTTTTCCCGGCGGCTGGAGCGGGGAGTATTCAAAAACCATTTCTTATTGCACATCTACAACATAAAACGAACCTAAATAAAAAATTTCAGTCTCCGAAAATATAGCGATACGGAGAAACAGTGATGCGGAGAACAGTGATGCGCGCCTCCCACGGGAGGCGCGCCAGTTAGAATATTTGAAAATTCTTTCTTAGTGTGCATCTTAGACCTAAGAAGCACCTATGAACCAAATTTCAGCTTTCATAAACTACATCTCACGATTTGATCTGCACAAACTTCATTTAAAAAATATATCACAACGTGTTTCGCTAACACAGTAGCTTCTTCAACAGTGAAACAGTAAATCACTGTTGACGAAGCTACTGTGTTAGCGAAACATGTTGTGATATATTTTTGAAATAAAGTTTGTGGAGATCAAATCGTTAGGTGTAGTTTATGAAATTACGATGGATATTCATCAAGTAACGGCCGAATCAATCAGCAAATTTTAGCTTTCTAGGACTTACCAGTACGGAGAAAAAGATATGAATGACTGTAAAATGAGTGACTTTTGCATTTATAAGTATAGATTATTAATTATAAATGAGTATAAAACTTACAGAGAGGTCCGTTGCTTGCCTACATCACATTTTTTAACATCAAGAATTCTTTTCTGATGTAGCTTTCTCAGAGTCCTACGACAGGAATTTGTATCCACTGATGTTAGTTTCTTGAATTTTTTCATTGAACAGCCCTCTTTGCCAAGCATAGAAATACGGTAATAAGCATCTTTAAAAATCTCTTCATTGAAAATTTTTCCATCGGATGGCGAGTTTATGTCTTCTGAAATTTAAATAACAAAATAAAAATGTAAGCCTTACGAGGACATTTTACCTTGTGTCAAAACAATACAAAAGCAAATCGAAAACACTTTGCCTACAAGAATAAGATTTGAGCAATTTGTTTTTGAATTTATGATTTTTCGTGGAGGATCAAACCTATTTATTAAGGAAAAAAGTCAAGTAACCAGTTGTCGAAAGCAGAAATTGTTTGATGGTAGATTTTGTGCAGTTATGTTGAAAAACGTCACGATGACAATAGTGTAGCTATTTCAAGTGTTAGAAGGTAAACAATATGTCGTTATGTGCTATATGTCGTTATGCCCTATATTAGAACAAACACACCCATGTGCACGCATACAAATAAGCTTAGATTTACACATGCACACACATGAATTCTTGCTTTCAAATTACTAATATTTACTTTCGTTGCAGATTTCTAGATTTTCTCTTTGGGCAGAATGAAAAGACTAATTGAATAAATTTTTTTAAGTAAATCCAAAATGAAACAAAAGTCATTTTTCTATAAATTGAAATTATTACTATTTTCAAATGTGAAGTTATAAAACGTTTTGAAAAATGTTTACATTTAGATACTTATAATGGAGATACTTAGTAATATATTTTCTTTCCTTAAGCCTTAAAATAAAAAGAAAATTTTTATATTTAGACACAGACATTAAGATACTTTTAATGGATACGAATGTTGCCTTTTATATTTCAGGATTAGAGAACAAAAACATATTAGTCATCGAAGATCACTTCATTGTTTTTCAAAATATTCTCCATTAAGATCTATACAATTTTGCATGCGTTTGAACCAATTGTCGAAGCAGTTTTGCCACTCTGATTGAGGCAAAACATGTATTCTGAATGCAGCAACCACTTCAGGTGTCGAAAAACGTTGACATCTCAGTTTTTTGTTTTTTACGTGCCGGAATAAAAAGAAGTCATTCGGTGCCAAGTCAGGACTATACGGCGGATGGCCAATCAAATCGATGTTTTGGGTGCTCAAAAGTGCAGTTGTTTGAGCCGATATGTGAGAGCTCGCATTGTCGTGGTGAACAGTGATCCGTCTTCGGCGATTGGTTTTCCTGATATCTTGGAAGACAACTAGCAAACAAATGGTTATGTACAGAATTGACTGTTCTGCGTTGTTCTAGTGGTACAGTTGCGACATGTCCAGTTTTTATGAAAAAACTGGCGACCATTTGCTTGGAAGTGCTTCGTGCGCGAACAGCTTTTGTTGGATTAGGCTCATCTTGAAACACCCATACAGTCGATTGCCGTTTACTTTCGGGCTCATACGCGTAAATCCACAATTCATCACCTGTCACAATGTCATAGACATGTTTAGAAGCACCGTGATCGTATTTTTTGAGCATTTCCTTCGACCAATCGACACCAGGCTTTTTTGAGCGACTGACAAATTGTGTGGGATCCAACGCGAACAAATTTTTTTGACATTCAAATGTTTATGCAATATTGAATATATGCTGGTCCAACTAATGCCTAAGGTTGTCTCAATCCCACAATAGGTCACATGACAATCTTGCAATATCAGTTCGACCACAGCATCAATGGTTTTCGGTGAACTACGACCACGATTGAATTCACTATAACATCCACTTCAACAGTTGTAAAAGATGGTCGCACGAAAATGTTCACAATGTAATTCCATTTTTGGGCCGAACAGAATCTTTTAAGTTACTATAAACAACACAAATAGCGCGCGTATGTCAAAACGTTCTGAGTATGTATAGGCACGAAAATGTCTAACTTTACGATAGAGCTGTCAGTTGCCAGATTGCATCACTAGGGTTGCCAAATCTCAAAACATAAATGGCAACCTATCGTATTATCCAACTTCACATGACTTTGAAATAATTGTTCCATCCTTATTTATCCAATAAACCAACATAAATATTTAACAGAAAAAGGTAGATAGTAGATAATATTTAAAACTTATTTTACTTAAATATACTTATACGTATTTATGTGACTTTCAAATTGTTTAATTCTTTGAGAAAATTACTTAGAGAGATTCTACCTTTCATTAATGCTATGTATTTTGTTTCATTACCAGGCTACACATTTGAGAAAAAATATGTGGTAAATCATTAAAATATAGATTATAAAAGAAATGGGATTAATGAAAGATACATCAGACATGTATTTATAAAAAAAATAACAAGCCAGATTGAACTCCGCTCTCAGTGGAACCATAATTTTTTTCCAGGGTTTTCCAAGCAGTTGAAAAGAGAATGCGCTATACGAAAAATAATACCCTGGTTCATTTACGTTGCTCTTTTTTATTTAAATATAATTTTTACAATTTTTATGTTTTATGTAAATGATTTCGATATTTATATAGGACCTTTGAGATTTATATCAGGAAAAGTGAACATTTTAGATTGGCTTTCCCAGAAATAAGGATGGAATAAAAAAATGTATAGAGAACACAATAATTTACCATCTTCACCATCTTCATCGGAGTCTTCAAGTTCTTTGCTCCAAGATGCAGTTACATTCATGAAAGGATTTTTCAATTCAAAACATCTCACAATTTTTTCACCTAGTCTCGATTTGTTCATATATTCCGATTTTTTCGCATCCGGGTACATAAACCTGTAGTTATATACCTGGAAATAAATGGAAATCGATTGTACTATGAGTTAGTCATCCTAAAAAATATACTCACAGCATCTGTTTTCACAAATTTTCGGAACTCTGATGATTTGAATATTTTCAACATCGCTGTATAATTTGAACCAAATATTTCGCGAAGTTCGTTAACGTCCATCCTATACCCCGGCTGTTTTCTCAACAAGTCAACTACTTTTTCTGTTACCACAAGGGGTTTCAATTTTATAGGTGTGTGGAATCTTCTCAACTGCAGCAACCTTCCTATTTTATTTTGATCAGTAACGACTGACTTTATATAAAAGAATTGTTTGGATATAAGATTATTACTATAAATCACTTTCTTGTAGTGGAATATAGATTTAGGATCCATTTTGAAAAAAGATGATATTGACATGTTTCCTTGAGTCAATTCACCTAATCTTCGAGACCTACCAATTCTCTCTAGGATGCAGTACTCCGCACTTTGCATTTCAATACATGGATCTGACAATTCACCGAGAAGTGCTTGAGTTCTCAAGTACTGACTGGCAACTATCACCAATTTTTGTTCAAATCTAGACAAAAAAAAATTACACATTCCCATTCAATTTATGGATTCATAACGCTAATAATCTTATTTTTGGGTTGAATTAGTCAAAGTGAGCGAGTTCATTCGACCCTCCACGGTAACCAATGAGGGTTTATTGCAACTAAAAAAATGTTTCTTTTATTACAACTACTTACGTTTCCACTTCTTCATAACTCATACTCCTAATTACATCAGAAATATCAATCCTTTCCTCAAATGTAGAACAAGATCCTGAAACGTTTGGATCATTGATTATTTTAAGAGGATACAACTCTGGAAGTTCGTAAGCCTGTTGAAAAAAAAATCAGACTAACATTAACGGAATAATAAGAAAATTATTTGAGAAAATAGTTATGAAGCACTTTGGGGCGGAGAACATTGGCTTAGTACAAATAATTTGAAAGATATGTCTATCAAGATTGGTTTTCAGCATTTATTCAATATCAGGCAACAGTGATATTCTGTAAGGTGGTTTTAATATTCTTCGTTCTCGAAATATTTATGAGAAAGCGATACTGAGTTTCAATTAAACACTATACTTTATTAAATAAATATTACTGAAGTTTTATTCCAACACCAAACCGTTATTTTTAACTCCTCGACACGTGATTCAATCACCAAGGGATCATCTTCAAGAGGAAGACTAAACTGTTTAATCTTTCTATAGAAACTTGTGTTTGCAATTTTATTTACGGCTCAAATAATATTACAGAGTGATAACAGATTTCTACACATCTACTGCACATATTGAGGGAGGAGCTTCTCACCGGCCATGACTCAGTCCGGCAACTGTAACTGATGGCTTTTTCTTCCAGATTGGGTCTGAAAGTTACTTCTTTACATGATTTACACATCTTTGTAAAGAGTTAATTTTGAAATTAATTGCTTCCTTCCTTTCTTGAAAATATTCACACATTTTCTGTATAAAGATGGAGAAGTTGAAAGCCAAAACCTTTCATAAAAATTAATCTCTCCTAAAATAAACAAGATTAAACAAGATTCCTGTGGCTGGGATTAAATCAAATAAGCGAATGAATGTCATTATCTACCGTCATCGGTGGGATGAGTAGATTTAATTCATTCGTGACATGAAGTCATAATTTTATGAATGAATTGAGTGTTCATCTTATAATGTTATCCAGATTGGTGCTGCAGAAGCAATTAGACAAGTGTCTTATTCTGAAACATCAGATATCCACCACTGAGGATGACAATGTTCCATGTAAGTGAAATTTTACCTCTTTCATATACGATATTGTGTAGCAATCCTGTGAATGATATCTGATTCAATTCCATAACGAATGTTTGGAGTAAAAACTGAATAGAAACAAGTATTTTTTTGTATAATTCAATGTTCATATAAACCTATAAATCATATAAAAGTAGTTGTTTCGAAAGTACTTTTTCTTTTGTGTAATTCAATGTTTATATGAAAGTAGTTGTTTCAAGAGAGCTTTTTCTGAAAGTTACTTCTTAGCATGATCCACACATCTTTGTAAGGAGTTCATTTCAAAATCAATTGATTTCTTCCTTCCTTTGGTAAAATTCCCAGATTTTTGAAAAAAATTGAAAAGTAAATTTGTCAAAATAGAGGGAAATTAATTACTTTTGTTCACTAATAATTTTTAGTTGAAGATGATTGACAATGTTTCATGATGAATTTCAATAGTTCGGACTTCCATTGTCTAATATATAAAATGATTAGAAATCCCTGAAACGACTAAAAAAAAGATGAATTAAAAATAAATAGCTGTTAACAACAATTATATTAAGCAAAAAAATACCTGAAATGAAATAATAGTGAAATAAAATACAAGTAAAAATAAAACAATTGAACA
>WOGP01005570.1:0-13040 GCA_015342065.1 Leptinotarsa undecemlineata | reverse complement strand
ATCTCAGGGTGATAATGGATTGTGGGGACGACTTTAGGCTTTTCTGCATCGTAAATCTACTACACTCCACTTCGAGATATAATGACTTCTACCATAGGTTAGTATAGTTTGTGTTAAATATTTTTAAAAAAGGGTTGAAATGGGTTGTTCCGTTAACAAGCTGTCTTCCTCAACTCAAAAGTCGAATATTGTGCTACTTAAGGATTAACGAGGTCTGAACATTCAACGTGTAGTTACTAGTACGTCAGATGATAGACAGAGAACATCTATCGTCCTAGAGTTGGGATCAAACCAACATTCACAAACCAGTTACCGTCTGAGCAACCGATCATCATTGTGCAGCAGACAGGTATTTCAGATAGTTCGTGAAGTGTATTCAGTGATTTTTGACACAAAAGCTAACGGAATTACACACCTCACCTCAGCAAACCAAGAAGCCGTGAGAATTTTTTCATTCCTGGTCAATAACCTTCGTCATCAATGATAAAACAAGTGCTAAATATAACTCGCACAACATTCAACTTCACACTGAAACTATATCTCATCATGAATATTCATGAATACACAACAATAACGTAGAGAATACGTGTACAAATAAAACGATGATAAGTTTTATTTTATCGTAAAGGACATTACCATAAAGTATACATATGCAAAATATTTTTGAATTTAAATGAAAAGTGACTTGTAATCTACTAGCCGATACATAATAAAGAGATGATTTTTCATCTTTCCAGTCTAGAATTACGAGTCGACATTTATGTTGTGACCTTGAGTGTTAATTACAGTAAATTAAACCATTTAATGGTGTGATAAACTATAATAACACCAATTTGAGAAGCGATAAATTCAGAGCTTCTAATTTACTTTTATTTGCATGTCATTTGAGGGCTGTGAATTTAAAACATGAGAATTTGTATTCTGAAATAAATTCAAACTTTTTGAATGACAAAATATTGTTTTGCCAAGCGCCACAAGAAAATCATTAAGGCGCTTCAAGAGCGGTGCCTGTACGAATATAGCGATTCACATTGGATTTGAATTGCTGGAGATTAAATCCATGTAGAAAAACTTTCTTAGGAAGTTCATTTCACATGAACACAGTTCTCCAAATGAAACAGTAAAGTTTGAGATGTACTGAGTTGAATCTCAAAACTTTGAGCAGTTACAGTCCTCGCGTATTTGTGATATGTACCGTTATTGGTGGAATCAAATGTGCCAAGTCACTTGTACACTTCCGTGAAAGTATCTATAGAAAAGAGACAAATCCACAATCTTTCTACGATGTTCCAGACTATCAAGGTTGCAAGTGATGTTGGCTCTTTTCTGGATGGAATGCAGTACTTCAAGGTATGCTTAGGGGCGGAGCTCTATACATGAGAACAATACTCCAAAGAAGGTCTGATCTGAGCTTTATAAAGCATCAATAGTCGCTGAGGTGTGTACAGTTTTCTGGTTCGGAACAATTGTCCAAGTTTTCGAGAAGCAGCCTTTGCAATTCCAGCGATATGATTGTTCAGACATATTGGGGTCCATTTTAACCCCCAACAAACTTATCGAAGCAGAAAGCGGAATTGTCTGACCTGACATTATCAAATCCGATTCGGAGACATTCATCTTTTTGGAAAAAACTGATGCCTTGGTTTTGGTGGCATTGAATTGAACCTGGTTAGTTTCACCTCAATTCGAAATTACTTCTAGATTCTCAATAAGATATGAAATCTCCTACTGCCGGTGAAGATGTGCAATGTGCATCCGCAGCCGATATCCCGGAATCCAAATGAAATGAGTATTAAACTCTTCGTTTTTTTCCAATAAGTCGTTAATATACAATTCAAAAAGGTTGGAGACAATATGGATCCCTGGGGAACATCAGCATTGATGGTAAAAGTATTCGAAGTATACCAATCAACGGTCAATTATAGGGAATGTTATTTTAGGAATCTGGAGAGTTTACACAAAAATGATCCGGCAAGCCATAGCATCGAAGTTTGGCCAGCAAATCTTCATGCCACACACGGTCAAAGGTCTTAGAAATATCAAGAGCAACAGCTCTTGACTCTCCATGTTAGCCATATCCGAAGTCATATTGATGATCACTAATATATCAATTTATCCATATGACTAACAGAAACATTTCTTAGACAAACGATCCTCATAAACGTGTATAGAGGGACACCTTATGAATTTCAACAGAAAGTAGCAAATATTATTTGGACAAATTGTTTTATTGCTTTTCAAAATATTCACCAAACCAATTCTCGAAACAGTTTTTCTATTTTGAAAGTGGTTCTGGAAGTTTCAACAACTTCTTTAGATGACAATAACTGTATGTTTCTCCTAAGGAGGACTTAAAAGTCGTTAAGCAATAAGGAGCAGTTGATGAGACACACCTTGTTTTACCTTTCTCAAAAGGTTTTTTGGGTTCCCCTTCTCTATCTTCATGCAAATAATGCAGGAACATTTCGAATAAAAAATTATGTGAATTCTCAAAAAAGCAATGAATATTATCTCAGATACAAACTGGAAAAATTCATCTAAAACAACTACTTTCGAATATGGAAATAACATTTTTTTATATAAGTCAACATTTTTTCATACATTACATTATTTAGTATTCTTGAGAATGTTATTTGTTTCAATTCTATAACATATGTTTGGGAGTACAGAATGAATAGTAGTGATTTACGTGTAACTCAATGTTCATATTTCCAAAAGTATTTGATTCTGACAAATATTTTTTCCAGCTTGTATCTGAAAGAATCATCTGTCTATGAACCAACGATCTTTGTGGGATTCGGTTCACTTGGAAACGCCAAAATAAAATATATTCATGTTTCGTTACCTATAACAAAGTTGTATGCGGTTGTATGTGGTTGTATGTGGTTCTCAAGTATTTTTTTCCTTACACCAATTCACAAGAGCATTCATTGATCGTCGTTATAATCATTCGAAATTTTCCAAGAACAAAACATTTTTGCACATCAATATTTATGCGCAATCGCAATCGAATGTATTGCAGTCTGTGATAAAACAAATGGCATATTTCATGGTCTACCATGATCTTAGACTAGTACTTCGACACTACGAATTCTAATGGGACTACATTACTGAAAGTTAAAAAAAAGTTCTAGATGATTTTATCAATTCAGGACAATTTTACTTCGTAAAAAATAACCATTTTTTTCCACAGTTGCTTTTTCAAACAATCACTTTCAACTATACTCTGTCCATCTAAGCAATGGAGTGCTCCAAAACATTATGATGCAAAATGCACGTGATTTGTACAAAATCACACTAAGGAACGACGAAAATTGTATTTCATTTATTTCAATAATATGCGGCTGGGTAAAGGTATTTTTTAGGTGGAGTGTAGGAACACAAATCAGCAGTTTCTTCACCCATATCAGTACTTGACATTACAAAAGTTTTAAACTTTAAAATACCGTAAGGTACACACCACAGCGTTGGAACGTAATCGACCACCCCGACACTGTAACAATGAATTTCGCCAACCGATTGCTGTCAAATCTGATTGGCCAGCGTAATGAGGATTCTTTATTTTACCCAATAGATGCAAATTTGCGTGGTGGATATGCTTTGATCACGCGTCTATCTTTGTTTGGGTTACTTTATTTGTTGGAGATGGATAGTTTAACTACGCTATTGAATTGTGAAATGTCACTCAATTTGAAGGCAATAATAGGCGAATTATACGAATATCCTGATACCTCATTTCCGCAGCGCCATATTCCATGTAAAAAACATAAAATACATCTTCTGTCGTTTATCCCCAGATGAAACGGAAAATAATTCCAGAAGTTGTAAAAAATGGATCTGATTCACCTTTTGAACTATTTAGAAAATTATAGGTGGAAAAGTAAATTATTCCATGTAAAAATTTTAATTGTTGAGCTAGAACAATGCATGTGTGTTGAAGCCTGCAGTTTGCTTTTGGGACCTCAGTTACTACTCATTCGATCAAATACTCAAAATTGATCATCTTTCACTTTGGGAAGAATTTTTGGACTAATCACAGCTTTCATCGACGATTCCCTGGTGTTAATCTTCTGGAGACGCTGATTGTGTTCTATACATTTGATTCTTTTTGTACCTCCAACGGAAAAAAATCAAAGGGTGTCAAATCTGATTACTGTGGAGGCTGCTACCCCTTCTTCGATTGTAGTGTATTGATTAGTTGTTAGTATTTACACTGATGGCATGTTAGTTGAAGTATATTAATGGTCTCTGAGAGATAGACACACTTTTTGTACCCGTCATAAAGAAACATATGACCGAATTGTTCAGGATGAGTTTTATATGTAATGTGAAAATTTTCATCTAATAGTGAAAACATATTTGTTCAAGGTAATCTTTAATCCTCCAATAACCCTGAACTATACAATTCATGAACAAATATTTGTCTATGAACTCTTATCTCAAAAAGTTTGATAACAAATACTGAATCATACTCAATAACTGATAAGAAAGTTTAAAATATACAGTACATACCAGTTAGGGAATTAAACAATATTCATTTATAATTTTGGCTATAGTTACAGAATTGTAATTCTTTTTTTTTTCTATTTTGAAGTCAGAAAACACACTGGTGGTAGGTTAACAAAATTCCTACAATATTTCACAATATATCTAATAAATGAACTTCAAAATTACAATTGTTGTATCGGTTATTCAAGGACTGATAACATTTTACCTTGAAAAGTATAATATTTGTACAATTTCAATAACGAGCGATTGACAATGAAAGCATTCTTTGTCATGAGTAAATTTTTCTAACTGGCAGTAGTTGTGACAAGTGATAATGCTGTAAATATTGAGGTAAGCCCTCATATAATGGTTTAGTTTTCTTTATGAAAACATAAATGTGTTACCATAAACCTTCAGTTAGTTTTTTGAACATGACATGACAACGTTGTAGTCAGTTTATTGTTCTGTGAAACGCATGAAGTATGTGTTATGAAAGATAGGTTTTCGCGAATAGTGATTAAAAAAGAAACTTCGCAAATTTGAAGGCTGGAAATACCGGTGTGGAAAATCATATCACGCTTGTTGATGCCACTAGCAACGGTTTGTATGTTTTTCTGGTCAGTATCACAGATTGTTTTTCACACCTTTAATGCGAATGGCAATTGCCGAACAATTTACTGCACATACCATAGTTGATTTTCAGGAAAAACAGCATCAACAATTTCCACTGTACAATCCATAATAGAGGATATTATTTTTTGAAATTTTTTATCAACAGAGCCTTCTAATACTGATGAAATAACTGTCTACTCAAAAAATGCGCCAAATAATTTGCACCAGTATTTTTAAAGTTCTTGAACCTGTACTTAAGAAAAGGGGTTTTCTTCTTTTGGAAATCAACCTGAACTGAAAAACTAGTTGCTTTAATTAATTGATAGTAATTCAACTTCGATGTTTAAGTTTTGCAGATCGTTCACTAAAATTGTTCCCTAACTTATATCAACACGTCGAACGTTTTTTTATTTTACATCAACAATCTAATGGAAAAGTTGACAACATATTTTTTCTTTTCTTTCAATCAGATACACACCTAGTATAACAAAAAAATCTTATATCTGAATGAAGAAATATAGAAAATTGCTGCTTATACGAATATGTATATAATTACATAATAATGGTTATAATGTTTATCAATCAAGATGAACGCGATGACTGATGATGAACGAAGAACAAAATGACAAGACAATTTTTCAATAGTAATAATTCTATTCTAACCAAAAATCTATTTTGGAAGGTCAAAAGTGGAAATAATTTTCTCCAGTAGAGTCAAGTATCGACCAATTAAATCACGTTTCTTCAGTTAAATTACGTTTCTTCAGTTAAATTACGTTTCTTCAGTTGAATTATTACAGAGCAAAATGATTTTTGTTGGGTTCAGTGTTGAATTTCAGTAGGAAATAGTAAAATTATATATTAAACTGAAATTTACTTCTGAAATTTGAACATTTACAATGTAATCTTCGTCCTCCAAAATGAGATTTTTTTATAATGTTTTGAGAATACACCCAAAAAGTACATCTATTTTGTATCCTCGGAGATATTTCCCCAATATTTATATCACTGATATTAAAGGAATTCGTTTCAAATTCCAGCTTTCCATTCCTCGGGCTAATATGAGCCTTCATTGTATACGCTCTCCATTTAATTCAAAACTAATTATGAAAAAAAGCAATTTCGTAACGAAATAGGATAGCAATATTACTTTTCCAGCATCACATAACGATTACATTATTTCGCGTTACTTGGCAGTATGCAGATCGTGATTGAATGAAAGTTGCAATTTTGAAAAAATACAATTTGCATAACCTTCTCGTGTAGATGAAGAGTAGAAGATGATGAAAAATATGAAGAAAAGTGCTCTTGAATTTGAATGGAAACATTGTCAAATCGAAAACATTAGAACAATGTATGTGAGAAAAAATAATATATTTGAAGGCAAATACTATTTTTTAATGCACTTTTTTATTGTTTGCCTGGGAGAACCCATAAGATGTTCACTTTGACTCAAAAATATAGCAAACATGTAGTCAATATACAGAGTTCGTTCGTATATACCAACTGGGTAACTCTTCAGAGATTTTCAAAAAAAATGTCAACATTTATTTTCATATTCAAAAGTCTAGATCAACCAAGACAGACAAAATGAAAAATCATATTATGTATGCAGTTGAGAGTTCTGCAAACTGTCAATTTAATTCTTCAAATAATCCCTCAGAGAACTGGCAGTCCGTTCATTGAAGTCATGCAATCCTATCCTCTCATCGTTGAACAACACCATCAGAAGTTGATATATAAGTTCATCTACAGGTGCTCTATCCGACTGGAAGTACAAATTTTGCGCAATCATAAAATCAGGTTCATTCAAGAAAACGTGCAGTATGACAACTATGAACTCCACATACATTTCATCGTTCAAGAGAAAAGGATAAATGATTCTTCATCCATTTTTCGCATCAAACGTTAATACTGAATACGTTGTATGAATCCAGAACTAGTCGATATTTATAAAGGATGAATTTGTATTTATTGAGAATTCTCTGCACTATACTTTCCGATAAATTTGAATTCTTGAAGGTCTCTTACGGAGTTTTCATGGAAGGCTTCTGAATAGCCCAGACCGGTAATTAATAATTTTTTATTGCTGGTATGCTAAAGAAAACACTTTGAGAATGTTTGTGATTTCTAAAGATGACTGAATGATCAGAATTCGATCAGGCTGATAATCGGCACAGTTTTCTTTTGCTGCTTACAAGATAATACTTCATCCTATCACGAGTGAGAGAATGCTATATTGTTGACAAGTAATAACGCGAAATTATCAACCAATCACATCTGAAAGAGTCAAAGTTCTCCTGGTGTAATTTGAAACCGAATTTTATCTGTGTAGCACAGCGCTTAAGAAGAACGGTGCAGGATGACCAATATTAGCGGGCATTCATTTTTTTTCATGTACATTGGCTTCATTTCCAATAAAATCAAGCTGTAGAGTTCGATTGATTTGAAATAGTCTGTAGACACAAATCAGAATGTATTTTTTATGAAGAAGTTAATGTCCGTGTCTTCGAAATATTAGCTTATTGCTATTGTAGTTGATGATATCAATAGGTTATAAATACAAATTGTTTCAATGACAACAAAAAAAGTATATTTTTAACAATCGTCAGTAGATAAAAGACAAAACAATGTGAATATATTCTTGTACCTCAGATGAATTTTATGACTTGACGTTAGCATCACTGAACGAAAAAAAATTTTTCGTTACAAATTTTCTTCTACGGAAGATCTAAATATTCCACAGAATCAGCGATGAAGGAAAATCAGTAATATAAATCAATAATGAAAGAAGTTTATTTGCAAGTAGAATAGTGGTTTGATAATAAAACTTTCAAGTGAAAATATCATATTGAAGTGAGTTTTTGAATACGTTACAATGGATTTTCTTCAAGTATCGGTGAGTTCTATTAGACTTTTGATAATGTTTGCTTCCTATCGACAGGAATAGAAACTATGAAACAATAACATATAGATAACTCCTCAATTAACATAAACATAAAAGCTTGCGCTGAATGTAATGGTTGCATCTATTGTTGACCAAAAATAACATTTAATAAAAAGATTCGGATTGAATCGAGAGTCTTAGTTATAATCCAATCAACAACCACGGACACTAATCTAAATTGAAAAATTAATAATTAAACCTTCATTTGGAATAAAATCATACAGAAATACTCAATAAATACAAAACCGAACAAAGATAAGGAAAAAACACAAATAATTCATTGATGAACCACAAATTTGAACAAGTCCATCAAATAGTTCTATGGCAATAGCTTGCTTGATAACTGCTTTGAATGAAGATATGAAATAAAACATCATTAACAACGAATTGCAAGAATGTCGATTAACAACTTAAAGAAAAATTGTTTTTTGACGTCAATCAAAGAAATTACAAATTGTTTTCTATGTTTGAGAAAAATTATGTTTTCCTAGAAACGTAGGTAGGTATTTTTTATTTTCCTATATATACATACGTACATACATATACATCTTTGAGAAAATCATTTTAATTTTTATAACAACTGAAAGAAACTGGTTGAGAACTTGAAAATATATTTGCTGAAGTAGAAGTTGTTGATTTGAAAACTCACAATCAGATTATAAAATTGCTTGAAATATTAGGTTTTCATAATAAATGAATTTCTTATTTTTTAAAAAAAATAAACATAGATAATCGATATTGCGAAAATACAATATTTCGATATTAGGTAAATCAGCAAATTTGATTCGGTGACTTAAACTGTCTCATTGGTGACATTTTACTATTTCTTCAATGAATTTTGTTGATTTTTTCCTTCTTAATTTCGGGAAGAAGGTATGACAGTTCAGATTATGAAAATGTCACCTTCAATTAAATATCGACCTGAATTTGCATTCTTTTCTCAACAAATGTGTCTTGAAGTTATTCGATCTGTTTCGTTTTCGTTGTTTGTATTATGGTAATAACTATTTTTAGTATTGAAGAATTTGATGCGATTTATATTGATATAGCGATGAACCTAAATACCATAATAATTATTTTGAGTACTAGTCTGTATATGTGTAATTTCGTTAATACTTGAAAGGCTTTGCACCCTGCTGTGTTTATATTCTCTACATAAAATATCGAATCGGTATATCTCTGTAAATACTTTACACAATTCGAAATTAAAATATGTGTATCTAATGAAAATACTTTCCCCATATACTTTTTCTCACGGCGTATTTCGCAACACACGTTGCATTATCAAGAGATAATTAACTCTCAATTCGGAAATGACGGAATGAATTCTTATTACCAGTCGATGAGTTAATTTATTTTGTAACTTAACCCTGATTGTTTTCTTAATGCCACTAGTTTCCACCTGTAATTATTGTGTGAAAAAGTTAACGAAGATATATTTCTGAGGGAACTTTGTCGCTCTGCATAGTTATTTTTTCGCATATTTTTTATTTCTATCTAAGACGTCTGAAAGTCTTTGGTCATATATCGATCTTAACAATTTCACATATTCAGTATTTATTCTACGGCATTTCTCCAAAGCATGTTGACTTCACTATGACCTTCGAAACCGAATCCGTGGAAGATGCTCCACGAAACGAGTTACTATTGTCCGCTTAATTTGGCCTACATTTTTTTTCTGGTAATACTCACAGCTCTTTACGAAACGAAAACGAATGAAAAATAAATATTTCTGACACATCATCAGATGATAACGAAATGGACGATATCAAAACACGGTTTATTCAGGTAAGCGATAGAATACACCTGATAATACTAATATAAAAATTATCCCTAAGACTAGTCCAAGGTTAAGGATTGTATTCGAGGATTAATAGCTGAATAAACGTAGGTACATTTCCGGTAGACCATCGTTCTTTTTGGTGCTAATGACATTCCGTTTTTTGAACTGGGTCCACTTCACCAGTCTTCGTCTGATCGAAACCACTCGTCTCACCCCTCGTAAGTATCAGCTGCCATCTTTTGTGTTGAACAGCTTCTTCTTCCAGTAGAACCGGATTCTGGTAGTCTTCAAGGTCGCCAGTTGGAACTTTAAAATTGAGGTGCGTGTTTGCGATGTTGCCAGAACTAGATATTATTCAATAACGCCTTTATGACCCTTACTGTTTTATGTTAAATTCTGGTGAACTCATCCTATTCAACATGCACAATTCGGTAAATAACTCATTCTAGAAGTTAGTGATGAAATTATTGCAACTGCATTGAGGTCAAATATTCATGATCAATTCATACTTGGAATTCCCTATTCTAGTTGGTCTTTTGCAATTGTCAAAGAATGTTTGGAACACCTATCTGAACTGAATCTTGAACTCAAAGCAACATTGACAGAGGAGTGAAAGCTATTGTAAATATATTATGTAATTTGAATAATTAAAAACTCATAAAATATAAGTGGGAATAGTTTATGACAGTAACTAAAATTATTATGTGAACATTTGCATATATCAAGGTTAATTGATGTTTAGAAACAAAATCATCGAATTAATCCTGACGGAGTATGAAATTAACGAAAGGGTCAAAAGCAAAACAAAAATTGAGAAGAGTGCACGACTTGTGATTCTACCAAAGGGTTCCCAAAGAGAATACATTCATCATTACTTTTTTACCACTGACATGCCTTTCCTATCATACTTTCACGGTAGACCGATATGCAATTAGTGAAAAAATGGGTAAATATATAATTCGGCTTCACGGGTTGGGAAATGAGTTAATAATTAACCTGTTCAATAATCGTTTCATTCCTCGACTATGGAAGTTTATATACAATCACATTTAGGAAAACCATAATTTTTGAAGAATACCAAATGAATGACTGGACTTTGATAACATTTGTCTCGGTAATTATTCATGAGACCTGAAAGCTTGTAGTAAACAATACGTACTTTTCAAAAAGTCTTATTCCTTCCGACGCTTTATGGAATTTGAGGAAGATTTGTTGGCGGTAATTATCTTTTGAATTACCATTATAGCCGCTCATGAGTTGAATGATACTCTGAAGTTCAATATTCACGGCAGATATTACCTCACCATTTTTCTGTGCACATGGTGTTGGATTATAACTACAAATCATGATCTGAAGGAATTTGTAAAATGTCTTGAAAACTTGTTACACGTTTTATTGATCAAAAGTTTAATATAATTTAATTTAATTAGTAGTAATTAATTAAAATCTGAACAATAAAACACGATCTAACAATGAAAGATTTCAAAAGTATTTATCGATGGGGTGAGTTTTAGTAACAAGTGTTCATTTTCAAAAAAGCATATTGAGTTGTTGACGAACATTATTAATAAATTCAGCTAAGCTTCGCATCGCCATTCTTTAGAAATAATATAACGAGTGCGGGCTATATCATTTTGGTAAATTTATCTCACTGAATTCAATGTTATCAAAATATCAAAACGACTATTACCAAATAAAACTTTATACTTTCTCACTATTTCTTCTTCTTAGTTCTCAAAAGTAGTTACTCGGTTGATACCTATCGCAAGACAAATCTCAACATTTGGCAACATCACACAGTTCCGTGGCATTCTAATGGACCCACCATCTCCATACACATTAATTTTTAACATGCATCATGCTTCATTCTCCTAGAATGACTGAATATTCAGCACCAGATGTGTTGTAGACCAACTTAATTTTTATATTTATTCAACAATCATTGTTCATTTCTTGCACTGCGTGGCATGTACATGCAGGAGTTATTTTTAGTGCTATTTCATTTTGATGGTATTAATAGTATGAAATGCCATGGCCAATATATTGCTGAATGAACTCGTTTGAAGTTAATCTGATTGAAATCATTGGACCAAAATTATATTTTACATCTAGCGACTAGTTAAGGATTCGTAAAAAATTATCAAGTGAAAAATCAGATATTACAACATGTATTTGGGGTGAAGTCTGCAAAGTTCTTAGACTAAACTTTGATTACCTCTGCAAAAAGCTTTGTCGAAAGTCAATATTGTTTTCGATGATGGGAGAGCTTTCCTCAACATAGAATTATAAAATTTTCTGAAATGATTGATGATATAATAACGGTGAACATGCACATTTATTCAAAATTTCATGGAAAGATGTTTGAAACAACTTAAGAGTTTACTGAAGGTATCAAATGGACAAGAAATCTTTCAGAAGTTTTCTTGTGTTATTCGTTGAATAGATAATTATTACCTATATTAGTTTGGCGGTTGAACTTCTATATTTTGCATCCACATACATAGGCCATGATTGTACAATATTTCAAAAAAATTTGTAGTTCATTAAAGTATTTCTTTAAAATATAGAGATAAGGAACTGATTATTTGAAGGTAAAAAGGAAATTATTCATCATGAAAAATGTGAAATAAATCTTCCAAGTTAGAGTATTAATTTGAAAATGTCCTTGTAGGACGAAACGGCAGTAACGTTAGTTACAAATACAAGATTTACTTCTCATTTTTCACGATGATCCCCTACCACGTAGTAATTTAATGAAGTTAATTATACTTTACAAGCATTACCATTTTGTGGAAAAAACTAGAATTTAAATGTGAATGTGTTGAGAAATTGAAGAAATCCAAAATTGAAAAACATTTTAGTAGTGCCCGACCGAAACTAGTTTTTACGACCGAAACCGAAACCAAAAACGAATTTCGGCAACGGTCTCAGTTTCGGCCGAAACCGAAATTTCCTTACTAGGATTATGTTTTGACGGAAAAATAAAGAAAACGTTATAACAATCAGTCAGTCTTAATTTTTTTTATCTTTAAATCACAACATTATGCAGTCTTCGACATTTTTACTTATTGATAATCAACATAACAAACCCTTATTTGAGAAAAAATAATAATTGCACCTTGAAAATACTTAAAATATGTGAGGTGTTTATTTGGGAAGGTGTAGATCCTTCTTTTGAATATTATTGATGGTTTTTCAAAAATAATAAAC
>WOGP01005569.1:0-13041 GCA_015342065.1 Leptinotarsa undecemlineata | reverse complement strand
TTGATTACTTCCTTCCTTTCTTTGGAAGATTCCCTCGCCCCCTTTTTTGTATCAAGATGGAGTAGTAGAAAGCCAAAAACTTTCTTTCCCAAAAATTTCAAATATTGAAAAATAGAAGTCAAAAAATTTATTTAGGAAATTTAAATAACATGATGAGTCATAACAGATGTTCAATATGCCCAACATTATTGTCAATGCATAATTGATAACGTCTTCTTATATTTATAAGTGCATTGGAAATTGCTTCATCATTGACATTCAGATTAATTATTTCACGTCGAATCGTGTCTTTAATTAATAGAATATTATCATTATTATCGTTATTTATAAATTCTTTTAGAAATCCACAGAAGAATGAATCCATAGGGGTCAAGTCTGGACTGTTAGGTGACCATTTAATGTTTCTATTATTTCCTATCCATATTGGGAATACATTATTGAAATGTTTTTGGACGGGTAGATGAGGGGTTGCCCCATCTTGCATACAAATCATATTGGCAAGTTTGACTTCCAAAAATTTTTGTATAAGAATATTTTCTAGGAAAGAAAGTTTTTGGCTTTCTACTACTCCATCTTGATACACAAAAAGGGGCGAGGGAATCTTCCAAAGAAAGGAAGGAAGTAATCAATTTGAAAATAAGTAACTCTGTATATGGAGAGTTATATACAGAGTTACTTTTCTTGAAAATCACTTGTATACAATACAAGTGTATACAATTCACATGTATACAATACACTAAGAACTTTGGAAAGATTTTCAAGGAACTAGGTATGAAGGTGGTTTTTAAACAAGTCATACACTACAGAGCCTTTTAGGAAGTCCAAAATACAGAGTCGAGAATTCAGAAAAGTCTGGAATTTACGATATAGAATGTAAGGACTGCGATGCAAAATATTATGGACAGACATAGAGATCTATTAAAATAAGATATAAGGAACACTTACCACACTAGAAATATGAAAGACCTGAAATATCAACAGTGGCCCATCATATTTTGCAACAAAACGATTCCATACACTTCAGTTCATTAAGATTAGTTGGACAAGTTAACAACAGGCATCTAGATGCCTATGAATGTGTAGAAATAAGTAAACATAATAATATTTTGAATAATAAGGGTGGACCAATACCTAGTAGTATACTATATAGCTTATCAAAATAATATTTCAATTATTAGATACTATTACATAAGGACACATTGTAAAATTAATTTAAGATAAGTAGATAAGGCAATATTGTGAAATTAATTTTGTATGGCTTGTTAAAACAATATTTTAATTATTAGATTTACCTGACTATTACATAAGGACACAATTAATTTAAAACTAGTATATAACGCAATATTCTGAAATTAATTTAGGAAACTTAAGACACAGACCTAGAAGAGGTATCTATGTTATAAATGAGGATAACTCTGTACGTATGATTAGTTCGATTTTCCTCTTGAAGTTGATCACTTGGTGATCGAAACACGTGTTGACGTGGTGAAATATCGGATTGGTGTTTGGAAAAAACTCCAGTAGTATTTATTACTGCACCAAAAGTTCCAAACAGTGCATCACAAGTAATGAATATCTGAAGTTATGAATCGATATATTCCTAACTAGCTGTTGCCCACGACTCCATTCGTTTAGACTTCAGTATTTCGGCTTCCTCAGATTTTTATTAGCACAAAGTTCCTATGTATTTCCATCTTTGATTCACAAGAAAATCATTTTACCAAATATTAATACAGTTAACAAAACTTTCAGCCAAAAAACTGAAGTATGGCATTTTTTGTAACAGATGTTAGATGAGATTCTTTAAATTGGCTCTGACAACTTGTTTATTTGAGAACCGATTGAAATAAATCACACACTCAATTTTAATAGGAGCCTACCACCATTATTATTTTATTATTATTTAGTTTATATGGTTTTCGGAAACATATGCGTCTTTCTTACAAGTCATTTATCTTTAGAACAGGGCAGACGCGAAACACTAAGTATCTTGGGCTCTTGTGATTATTATTTCTAAGACTTTCGACCATGTCCGACATGAGGGTTTACTGATTAAATTTTGATGTTTTGGCTTGACCAATGTGCATTGTTTCAATCTTCTTGTTGCCTAGTTGTACCATTCCTTTTAGGAAGGAAAGTTTTCAAATGTTTGTTTATTTGTATTGATATGAAAATTGAGTTCGGTGTCTGTATTCCTTTACAGTTTCTTCAGTTTTTGATTGTATGCTCATTGTACCATCAATTGTGTCTCTTGGAATAATTACATTTTTGCTGAGAACAATATGAGCTTGTCTTGCTGGCCTCTGCTTCTGCTCATTATTATATATTTCGGGTTTGAAGATAATTCACAAATCATCGGAAAAAGTCAACAATATTTATTGCAATTATAAAAAGGGATGTTTTACTGAATGTGGCTTCAGAAAAATTGGATTGTTGAGATTAGCATATACTAGTTCTCCAGGCAAGTCGTGCTCCATCATTGAAGAGTTCGTGCAATCAGCAAGAAACATCTGATGCATCGTTGTTAAAACAATTAATTTGTACCCAGCAGGCAAAAGAAGAGGATTATGAAGCAGAAGTATTGAATGAATCTTAGAATTTAAAATTTACATCGCTTTCATCATGTCCAATAGTACCATTTTTATTATCAAATAGTATTGAATTTAACAGGATCACGATAGATCGTGAAATAGGCCTACCGGAAAAACTATGATGAAAAGTACATATTATGAAAATCACGTTTTCAACTTTTTGAATCGTTGACTCTCAGGAGAAAAAGTGGGTACAATTTCACTAGATAATTGCATGATCTACAATGTTTGTCATATCTATGATAAAACTCACCATTTGTCTAAAAAATGCAAAAAACAATATTAGTGAACTTTGACCTTGAATTTTTTTATAGATGTGACATCGATGTGGACTTTTCACGTTTCATTTATATGTGTTCCGAACATTTGTACCAACTTTATGGGAATTTTTGTAACCTTAATTTTGTTTGTACCAACTTTAAGCTGTATGGGAATTTTAATAACCTTGATTGTTGTTTAACTTGACCTAGCTAATTGACATTAAGCGAAATATCAAAGTTGTTGATTTAACAAAATTCTTGCAAAATTTCGGTAGTGAAAATATTGTTGACAGTCAAATCATGTGGAATTTGTGTGATTAAGTGTGAATATTTCACATGTCAGAATATTTTAAAAATTTCTCTAAATTCAGTTTGAAAACTTTTGTTTTACTTCAGATTATTTATTCGGGTTGCAGTGAGAATCTGGGTCCATAACCTGTTATTCTTTTGAAAATATTCAGAAAACTCGTCTAATAGTAATTAATGTAAATGATATCAGCCACATATGTTTCCACTAGACTGTCACAAATTGCATTACAGACAAGAAATAAGTGAAAATAAAATTCTAGGTAGAATGTTTGATAGTTGACTTATTTTTTCTCACCATGTTAATAGAAACACCACAAAACTCTATTAAATGTTGTTGTTCACTAGCAGATCAGCAGTTCAAACACAGTTCAATAAAAATAATATGCTGTACCAATGAAGAAGTCTACTTGCAATTTCAGAAAACTAGTCACTGTTGCAATCATGAATTTGGTCCTGTTATTTGTTCTTCTCACTATCAATGCTGTGGTTGAAAAATAGAATGTATCCAAGATAGATTTTTGATATGTTGTTTTAAAATAAGAGAAAATACTCAAAATATAACCTCTGTTCAATAAGAGATTAAATTTCGATATCTTAGTTCTCCATAAAGTATCAACAGGTTAACTGTCCAAGACACTATATATACTATTTCAAGATTCAACGGAATCAATAACTTGCAGAGAACATGGATCAACTTTACTATCAAAAACTCAGAAAAGAAGCCAGGAATAAAAATATAGTTATCAACACTGACGACACTGAAAATGTTGAACAAACTTCAAAATTTCTCAATGCATTTGTAATAATTAATTTCTGGTATGCATCAAACTGATTGTATTAGGGAAAAATTTTGGAAAAAATGAATGCTATAACAATTTTTTCAAACCACAATTATTGATGTTCCGAATCTACTTGAAGTGACACGAAAATTAAATCTCCAGCCCCTTTTTTTTGTTTTTCTTACCCGGGATATCTAAGAATCTATAATTAAAGTCACAACACAGTTTCCTATTTGACAATTCACTACTGTTCTGATTTGATTTCGAATGGCCCTCATCTTTATATATGAAAGACATTTGCATAATACGAAGCTTGCCAGTGTAGTACACTGTATGAAGTTAGATATTAAAGGACTAGAAGTATGTTTACGTCAGTCTATTGCCAAAATCAATCATCGATTGATAATTCTTCAAACCTAGTTATTTTTGGTAAAAATGAAGTAACAGTAGATATTAAAATGAGTCACCTTTATAATAAATATATGTATATGACAATTTAACTTTTGAATGAATCGAAGAGGTTTTTGTATGAAAGTGTATAATTATAAAGTTATTGCAAAGCGCTTTCGACTTTCGTCATCATCAGTGCTCACCTGAAAGTAAGTAATCTAATTGAAAAGAAAGTTTTGTGAAAATTGAAGTTAGCAAAAAATGTTTGAGGTTATGAAATTTGGAAAATAGTTTATGATTATTAACTTATCAGGCAACAGGAAGTATCAAAATGAGTACATGACACATTTGTAATATTTGACTTATTTAAAACAAAATAGGCTGAAAGCCAAGAAAATACATTTTTGGATTGAGGCAATGTGGTTCAATCAAAGTATTATATGAAAGAAGGGCAACTTGAGAACATTTAAAAAAGCCTGAAAAATCTGCTTTTGGCCACCACATTAGATTTCACAATCATAACTTTAGTCCCAACAGAAATTCCAAAATATTACATTAAATAGATACATAATGAAAATTTCCTCAGACTGGACTTGTTAGAAGAGTTGGAGATTTCCAAAGAACTTTCCAATAATGATCATTGTTTGAATACTCAAAAGTATACTTAAACAGAGATTTCCTTCCCCTTCATAAAAAGATTATGAATTGTTAATTAATCAAATTTATTACTGATGTACATTATTCTATATTGGCTTCTCCACAACATAATAATTATTTTTAATCGATTTTGGATCACTCCTCAAGTAAGTACCATTATTTTAACATGACACTTGACACATCCTGTCTCAAGTTGCCCTTCTTTCATATAATACTTTGACTGAACTACATGACCTCAATCCAAAATGTATTTTCTTGGCATCAGCCCATTTTGTTTCATATAAGTCAAATATTACAAATGTGTCATGTACTCATTTTGATACGCCCTGTTGCCTGACAAGTGAGTAAATATAAACTACTTTCCAAATTTCATAACCTCAAACATTTTTTGCTAACTTCAATTTTCACAAAACTTTCTTTTCAATCACTTACTTTCAGGTGACCACTGATGATGACGAAAGTCTAAAGCGCTTTACAATAACTTTATAATTATACACTTTCATTCAATAAGGTTATTCAGCTTCCTAAATCTATTAATTTAACTTTTAAATAAGGAAAGATATTTTAAATTCTGAAATAATGATACTTTCCGAAGTGAGTACTTAACCCTACGAAGTTATTAACAAAAAGTAATAATTCAGAATAACTCAGTAAATTGAACCTGAAATGTTATTTATTAGGAAGTCCTTAAGTTTGATATAATGTAAATTTGTCACAATAAACATTTGAACTGTTTTTTGCAACAGGGCTTTCTTGACAAAGCAATATTCAATAACAAATTTATGGTTTGAGTTGTGATACTTTTCCTCATAAGATACCTGACGTAGCACTCGAAAGTAGCAAGCTATTTATTACAACGTGTCGAAGGAAAGAAAATATATTGGTCTAACTATTGTATGGGTAATTTTTGTAAACTTCTTCATTTGAATAGGGATTCTTTCAATATATCTGTGTACTGTTTTTATTCTACTTTCAAATGATTCATCCATTCTATCTGGGGAATAAATTTTAAAATATCATCGAGCATAAATGAATGATTAGAAAAATGTCTCACCTCAATGAATTCCAACAGTTTCAAAAGTAAAGTAATGTTATTTAAAAATTGAATAGAACTGGAACTCTTTGGTAATCCATGTCAAAATCTACCATTACAATTTACTGTGAGATTTGATAAAAGGATACAAAACACTTCCGCTATACAATAGTTTCCTCGAGCAGCAAAGAGCTTACAGTTATCTGGTTTGGTCATTTATGCACAATCAGGTTATGACAACGAAAGTTCGTACAGGAAACAGTCACCCATTCAAACCACCCAAAATAAGTGAGCCGAACGTTACTCCACTCAAATAGCCGTCAATTCCACAAACTGCCCCACTGCCATCTCCTGGTGATGTGATTCAACTTATTGATGTGATGTGATTCAACTTAATTCAGAAACTTCTATCCTCAAAGAAATGAACTCCTTTCATTTGAGCCGCTCCTTCAATAACAATAGATATACTGCGTTCAGAACAAATATTAAGAATATTTCCCTATATACCTATTCTCAGAGTATAGTCATTATATATGTATCTATTAAACATTTTTTTTAATAAATTGATTACTATTTATTGATGTGCAAAGTATGAAGTATAAAAATTGTTCATCAAATAAAAGGCAATATCAGTTTTTCATAAAATAATTATTAATTCGTTATGAAATTTTTCTTGTGAGTGAACCAGTTTATCTAAAAATGTTACTTTCGGAAATATAGTTTCAGCAAAAGTATAAAATCATAAGTCGAATTCAGAACAGAAAAAGTAGTTTCAACTTCAGAACCGCTCTTATAAGTTTGCATAACACACCTTGATAAAACTTGATACCTATTTTGAATTTGACTTTTTTATTAGAATTTCAAAAACTTCTAAACCTTGGAAGTAAAAGGACCTATATCCATAAAGTGTTGCACTTTCAAACTACGTCTCACCATTGATTTAGTCTGTCAATTTTATAAGTTGTTCAAATGGACATTTTGATCCTGTTACTTTTGAAGCACATACTTTATCAAGTGACCCGACAACTAGTCTGATATAATAAAGACAATTCTATCTACCTATCTATGTTATGATTTATGAGACAAATCCACATTGATAAACAGTAAATAGGCAACTATTTCTACAACATGTATTTTATATCCACAATTGAAATTGTTTTATCTTCAGATAATATAAACCGATAGGGTTTAATTATTCGTTTACCACTATGATTTACTGTCCAGTTAGAATCATTTATCTCAAGGTAACTGAAAACAATTTATTAGAGCACTTTCTTTTATATTTATAACACAAAACAGTCTTGGTTTCTTGTATAAAACGTTGTCTCCTAACTTCAATGTTGAAATCGCTCTTGTTTGTTCATCATGATAATTTTCTAGTTCATTTCGGTTTTTTTAGAATCTCTTTGTTGTTCTCATAGCATATGACTTCAGGTAAAAAAAATGTTCTTTCGACGGTGAATTATGAAATTCTTAGACGGTTTGCTTCTGATTGGATATCATTATTATTATTCTTTTTTTTTATTTTTCGAAAGAGAAGATACTGCATTTGTGTCTATATAATATTTTAATATTGCATCATTGATTTTCAAGGCCCTCAATTATCAACATTCGTGACACAATAATTTGAAGTATCGATATAAAATATAATGAACCTATAAAAACATTTTACTTGAATTTTTTTTTCAGATTTTTTTTAAGACTGTCTACATTATTTTCACGGGTGCAGCATTTTGCGAAGTGACCAATTTTCTTACAGATTTAACATGTGATTTTTGAGTACCTGTTACTGATTCTGTTTGAAAATACAGCATTTCTTTCATTGAACGACAAGACAATATCCCAACGAATATATTTGAGTTTTTTTTTATAATTATTGTAAAAATATGTTACAATTCATCATTGCATTGCAACCAATTCATCATATTTGGTAGTATTTATATGTCGAACGAATTCAAAATACTATAACTTCAGTAACTATGAATATAACTAAAAATTATGCTTTTCTTTGATTATCAGCACTTTCTTGCAAGTAATGAACTTTCTCTCTTCTGTGTACACATCACACAATATATGTTATTCTATATGTAATCGTAATAAACGACTCAGTTATTCAAGTTTGTGTCAATAACAATTATGCCTACTTCAATGAGATATCCCACTAAGTAATTGAATTTTTCTAAATTTCAAAACATCTTTTGAAGTTCTTAAATGGGCAACACTCCCTAATGTGAAGGACTTTGAATCTCTTCCAGTTTCTGATTTTCCCTTGTTAGTCCTTACCTTGGACACATAGTATAGGTATTTAATCAAAATGAAGACAAGAGTATCTAATGGTAACTTCTAACTGAATAATAATAATTCGACAATTCAAACGAGTATATACTGTGCAACATTTTTGTTAATTGTTAATACTTTAGTTTAATTTTTGTAATAACTTAGTTTAATAATTTTAGTTTTGTTAATAGTTTAGTTGATAGTTTGTTGATAGTTCAATAATTTAATTTTGTAATAGTTTTGTTTATGATTAATAGTGTATAACTGAACTGAACATAAACCAATTTTAGTTAAATACACGATCACAAAGTTATATAGGTAGATAATTGTTTGGTATAAATATCCTGCGAAACATCCGTTCAACTCTATCATTCATCATTGTAAATAACCTCTGGACAACTGCTGCTAATGACTGATTTCATTTATTCCTGTTAAATTATTCTTGAAACCCACCACTAACAGTGTGGGTAACTACTACATTAATTTGAATAAATTCGGCAGCAAAGGGTCTGTCTCTCCATTTACGCATCAGTGTTGTCTAGACACGTTTTTATAAATATGTAAACAGTCAGCAGCTTAATACATTTTTCATTTGGTAGATACAGCGGTGTTGTGTGACGTGCCGATTTTAAAACCTAATTTTATTATTCCTCATTTTAGTGTACGAAATGAAAAAAATATTAGTTTATGACAGCAAAATTTTTGGAAAGCTCAGTTTTTGGGAAAAAACTTTCTTCCCATAAATGAAAAACTTTTAAAGAAACAAATATTAGGAAAACATTAGCATAGAAATATTTGGATCATTCATAAATATTCAATCCAGTCGCTGGAAGTCTTTACATTGTATCAGGTAGTTATGATTTCATATGTTACTTAGAGAGAAAAACCCCAAGTTTTTGTTTTAAGTACTCTTCTACTTTTCCCGCCGTTTTGAAGGAACAAGCAATAACAGCATGTTTTCTTACAACGCCTAAACTGTGTATCGTAGCCAAATATTTTTTAAATTCAATTTCATACATTTTCTGATAGTAAAGAATTAAGAAGGTACTTGAAGTGCTCCAAAGAAGGGATCAACTATCCATTTCGACAAAAAAGTCACTGTTCCGTTCTTTCAAAACGCCTAAATTCCATGCTCACAATGGAGTTTTATGGATATGTAAATCACAGTTCCTAAAGAGTTTTCCATCACCAATATTAGGTGTGGAGGTAAACTTAGAACGAAAAAGGAAAATAGTTTTTGTTCGAATATTTGAATAGTCGTCATAAAAAAAATACTCTCAAGAAAATCAAGAAATGAGCATATATGTCACACCTCCATGCGAATTCTGTAAAATAAGTGAAACTTAATATCGGAACAGTCAAATGTAGCTTTCGTACTTCGTATATTCAGAAGCTGCAGATTAAGCTGATGATGCATTTGCAGGTGATAATCTATTGATGCCTTCTCGGCAATATTCAGTACTTTGTTTCTTCTCCTCCTCAAGATGTTTTTGTGATCTCCTGACACGATAGGATGTTATATTTGAAGTGAATAGAACTGGGTATCTTTCTGTCGTCAAATCAAATCTGACAAAGCTGCTAATAATTGAGTTGTCTAGAATGAAAGTGCTGTAAAAGTCATTTCAACAAATTTGAGTAATTGACGTTTTGTGTAACAACCAAATGAAAATCATAGGTCATATATCTTCAAACGGTTTTATTATATTTTGAATTGTATGAAGTATCGTTTAGGGAGCCAGTGTTCGAGTATCGCCGTTTGTGAAGGATTGATGGAAGTGCACACATTATCAAAAAATATTATGTTTTTATCCCCTACAACAAGTAAAGTAGTGACCTATTCAACACATCCCCCGGTGTCCAATGAGAAATTGACGGAAAATTAAAAACAAAAGATTCATTGTTGAATAAACTCACAAGTACACGCGGGTATTTGCCTAGCTAAATATGGCTAGACGAAGGTATATTTTGTTATCACATGGATATGAATGAGGAATTAATTGAAGGAATGAATTGAAAAAAATTGCCGACAACAGTTTTGGGGCTCGTCTCTAACAACTTTTTTCCTGTTTAAATTGAAAGGAGTATATTTTTAGAAGGGATTCATTTTTGAGAAAGAAAAGTTTTGGCTTCTTACTTCTCAATTATTTTGTATCAAAACCTTTCTTTCCCAAAAATTAATCTATCCTAAAAATATTCCCCTTTCAATTCAAACAAGATTCCTATGGCTGGGATTTGATCAAATAAGCAAATGAATGTCTTTTTGTAATGTCATCGATGACATGAGTAGATTGAACTCATTCAAATTTGGTACTGAAGAGCTGATACGGCAAGTGTCTTATGGCGTAACATCGAATATAAGGATGACATTGTTCGATGTAAGTGAAATTTTACTTTTTCATTCACTATATTTTGTACCAATCTTGTGAATGATATCTGGTTCAATTTCATAACGAATGTTTGGAATACAAACTGAATAGAGAAAAGCGTTTTTGTTTAATTCAATGTTCATATAAAAGTATTTGTTTCGAAAGGATTTTTATTTCGTGTAATTCAATGTTTATATGAAAGTAGCTGTTTCGAGAGGGGTTTTTCTTCCTGTTTGTGTCTGAAAGTTATTTCAAATCAGTAGAAATTTTCTAAATATTCTACTCATAAGTTATTATGCTGAAAGTGACACTACTTTTCTTGTTTTCAAAACAAAAGATCAGAAACAATTTCGTGTTTTAATTTTACATTGCTTCTTGATGGGATAAAATACCGTTCAAGCGAAGCAATAGCTAGGTTTGTTGCCTTCAAATATAGTCGTAGAAACACCGATGATGCAGAACGCAGTGGACGTCTAAATGAGGCAGTCCTCGTAACACCAGAAAACATAAAATATGAATCCATCGCTTCAAAACAATCGTCATCTGAATAGAGGGCAATTGGTAAACCTCGTCCAAATTGCCCGAAAACACAACAATCGACTGAAAAGGTTATGGTCTCGGTATTTTGGGATGTGCGTAATCTAATATTCATCAATTTGCTTGAGAAGGGAAATACCATCAACAGTGAATATTATATATCGTTATTGGAGCGTTTGAAGGCCGAAATTGCAAAAAAACTTCCCATTTGAAGAAAAAGAAAGTGCTGCTTCATCAAGACAATGCACAGTGTCACAAAAATAAAAGAAGACGATAGCAAAATTGCAAGAAATTAACTTCGAATTGCTCCCGCATATACCACATTTGCAGATTTGGCTTTTAGCAACTACTGACTGTTCGCAGACTTCAAAAAAATGCTCACCAGTAAGGAACTGATGTCTATTTTGGAATACAAGAAAAATCGTTCTACAAAAATGGTATTGAAATGATAGAGCGGCACTGAAATGATTGTATGGCTCTTTATAGAGATTCCGTTGTTAAATAAAGCCAATTTTGTACAAAAAAACGTGTTTTCTTTCTAAGGTCTGGGACTTTTCAGCCCAGGTGCTTTGAAATTGATTGCCTAATTCCTTTCTTCAAAAGATTCCCATATTTATTTAGAGTCGAGATGTCGAAGTAAAAAGCCAAAATCTCTCTTTCCCATTATAATTTATCCCTTTTTTCTAATTTCAACCCCACCCTTGTTATTTTTGTAAAAAAAGGGTTTGACGTATAATACAGTACGGTACTTTCTCTCCTCTATGTGTTTGAAATAATTTCTACTACAATAAATTTCCCATAGAATTTTTGGCGATTCAAGAGATCGCTCAAACTACTGTTATGAATCGAATTTCAACCGAAAAACTGGATAAATCAAAACTTGCCGTTATTTATTCGATAATTTTTTCAAGGTGGCTGAAGTGTAGAAATAAGCAGAAAAACTTAGGAATTTCGCTCTCTATCTTGGAAAACAAAAAAATTATAACTACATGATTTACTTTGTGAATAATTTTTTTTAAATGCAAACCAAACCAAGATGCTGTACTGAAATAACTACAGATATTGAGTGTCATTACTTTCCGGGATTGAAGGCCGTCCATTTTTGGAATTTCTTTCTGACGTTTCGTTGGCGCGAACGGCTAGCGATATGTCAGGGATAACAAGGAACAACAGGTGGTTTTAAAGAAAATCATCATTCAATCATATCATTTGTGATGTAAAATATTGTTGTTTGTCTTTAACTCCTTTTTCATTGTCTCTACAAAGTAGATATATTGTGTCCACAATTCAATCATCCTGCCGCTCTTTTGCTTCTTGGTTTCGTTTCGGATATTTCGTTTTCTATTTATGAAGAAGTATAGGTGATAAAATGTATTCCGCAATCGGGAGTTGTTTACTCGAATGTCTAATAAATACGTATTGGTGACTAGCGTGTTATTATTTAAAGATATTTGACTAATATTAAAATGGAAATAAAACTTATGGTAGTGATTAATAATTTTTGCTACGCCTAATTATTCTGTAAAAAATCCATTTGATTTAATATCTTCTACTTGAAGGGCCAGGAAGATTCCCAGGGGGATCGCCCTGTAAAGAAATATTTTTCTTAATTCTTTTGACTTTTCTTACATTTATATTTGCTGTTGTTTGTGTTTTTTCTTCCCTAATTCCAGTTACTTTGTTTCCTTCAATAATGGTTACATTAACTTTTTCAAAATTGGAATCTGTTTTCCTAGTTCTAGGTTTTCTGAAGTAATAGTGAGGTTCATTCAAGGGTGGACTTTCTGTATTTTCATTACGTTTATTCAAAATAGCTGTGCCTTTTTCTAATTGTTTATGATA
>WOGP01005568.1:0-13042 GCA_015342065.1 Leptinotarsa undecemlineata | reverse complement strand
ACTGCTTCATTTCTGATCGGTTTCCGTGGCTGGTGTTTCACATTACAGACAGATCCGGTATCGACAAACTTTTGAACTAACTTGGCAACGATGAATCATCATCGAGTGAATGTTCTTGCTTTTTTATAACTATTCAAGTAAATACAACAAATTAGGTATCATTGAAAAGAGAATTTTGTGCCCTTTCAAATGATATATCACTCGACCCCACTTTCCATTTAAAATTTTAGGGTTGTTACTCACCCTCGTTAGGGGGTTGAAGGCACAGGTAGAAAAATACATCAAAAATGTGTCCCCCTCAAAAGCAAAATTGACCTGTCTGAACATTTTCGCGTTAAGTTACAAAAAATGGAGAAAGCAAGGTGCATACTTTTCGTTGGACCACTCGATATATTCCCGCGCTATTAGCTACGTCACAATTAGTTTATGGATACAAGTGGCGGCCGGCGTTATTTTCTCTACGGCATAATTTTCAACATTTCGTTTGAATTACTAGCAGAGAATGTTTGAATGTTAAAAAAAAGGGTTTGTTGTTTTCTACTTCTATTTCTTCATACAAAAAAGGAAAATAATAGCATATGAAAGTCTGTCTACGTACTGTCATCGAGACTGAGTATAGTTATCTCCTCCGTGATATAAAGCCGTAATTGTATGAATTAGTTGAGTGTTTATCTTGTGATATCATCCTAATTGGTCCTGATGGGGCATAAGAGAAGTGCCTTATGGGAAATCCAACTTCCTCACCATTTAAATTTCAAAATAATGTGTTGGTTATTTTTGTAGAATATGGTGAACGAAATTAAGAAGTATTTGGTGAATTCATCGGATTGAGATGTTTACAGCAAAATATACATACTTACAAAATAATTTCATAGTATTTTGGAAACGAATCAAATAACAAATGATGATAGAAATGATGATTCTCTATTTTCCAGGCCACAAGTGAAGACAACGAAAATTATGAGCAGTTTGCAGAGCAATTACTTTTAGTTCAGGATGTAGGATCTAGTGTCGACATTAATGGATTCGTTTCGTTGGACGAATTCACTACAACTGACAGGAACCATTATTTTACTTATAGGGGATCTCTTACTACCCCACCATGTTCAGAAGTGGTGATTTGGATAGAGTTCAAAAACATCATAAAGCTCTCTCACAATCAGGTACGAGTATGATAAAAAGTATTTGTTTCCCTGTAAAAAACCACACAAATGTAACTGAAATTTCATGAGTATATCCATTTTATTTGTCTGGTATTCTGATTGTATACATACTCAGCATGTCTTTTCCATCCATCGAATTTTATTTTGGTTGATTACCCAATAAAACATGTTTTGAACAATATTATTAAGCACTATTTTCGTTTCATGAGTGTTGGGAAAAGTTTTTAATTCATGATATAATTCCACTTGCAACTTTCATTAGTCTACAGATTTTGAAAGCTCATCTTTGCTACGTTTGCTAATTCATAAAAGATATAACTATAAAAAGGCTCAATACTTTGTGATTTGGGTTCTGGTTTCGAGTGATGTGTCGTGTTTAGTGTAACGAATATATATTAGAAAATTACCGGACAGAAACTTTGCTATGAATCTAAGTAGATAAACTTTAATCTTCCTCTTGAAGATAATCACTTGGTGATCGAAACAAGAAAACCAGGCCACCAAACGCGGACTGCGATTACAAAAATTGCATTTAACGGATACCCTTGAGTGCGGCAAATCCTATTTCGGAGAAAGTAGGAGGCTATTGGATGAAGGGAAGTTAAAAGAAGCTGCATATATGCAACATATGGAAACCTGTAATCAAGCGGTGAACTCCCGTTCAACTTGTGAAGCGGAGAAAGGGTAGAGAGGATAGGTCGAAGCGCTCGAATGATCTATAAATAGTCATCTCTAGGAAGAATAGTCCAATCATCACTCGAAAACGATACCAACAATCGAAACATCATGAAACTTCGAACCATACCATATAAATATATATTCCATATTGAAAGATAGAAATGAAATAATCCATCCAGGGTCCACATTTTATTTCTGATTACACAATTTCGTATTCAATATTGATGATGATGATATTGTACCTATGAATTTCGTTTTCGTTATAGAATCCGCCTGAATTCCTAATGCGATTTTAATATGGACCTGTTTTTTAAAGAATGTTTTATACATACATAATTTCATAAATCTTCTATAATATTATAATCTTATGAATCATTAAACTGTCATAAATGTAACGAGAGGCCAATCTCGAAATTGCCAATCATTCAATTCAGCAGTCACTCAATTCAATTGAACTCCAAATTTGTACAAACTCGTTCATGTGTATAGGATGTTTCATATATCCAAATCATTAGTATTTTGGGTGATTTCAGATGATATTACAGCTTTCAATATAGTTGATGGACTTCAAACCGTTGATAGGACACGTATCCATATAAAGTAATGGCCCATAACGTAACACCGTACACAGGGCCGTAGCGAAAAGAAAAACCAGGGGGGAGGGAATCCAAATTTTCCAACCCCACCAGCAAAATTTCCCAACTTTCGAAAAAATTAAAGCCGAGGGATTAGTTACTACTATAATATATTAATATTCTTACTTAGCTATCCAAAGATTGGCTGAATGTTTATGGCCGTTAAGGTATGCACAATCCAAAATAACTTTTGGTAATTATAAAAATAATAATGGGAATTATTCCACTATGGATCAAGGCCCTTGGTCTTCCACCATATCCATCATGTATAGGAATATTCAATACCAATGAAAGGAAACAACACTTTCTGTAATTCTGTAACGTAACCAAACGAGGTACGAAATAACACCATTTGAATGGTGTTTCGGCTTGAAGGAGCGCCTCCATACAAGCCAATATCCCGTAACGTAACACCGTAACCCAAAGAGGTGAAAAATAACGCAGCGATGCAATGGTGGTTCGACTTGGAGGCACGTATCTATGTAGGTAACATAGCACCGTACACGTTCGGCTTATTTCAAGATGACAGACACTGCTCACTATTAATAGTATTTTGTAACGTATTCGAAAGATGTACGAAGTAGTAGGATGAAAATGTTACAGATTCCGTCTTCACTTGCCGTAACGTAACACTTCGTGGTTACATTACGGGCCATTTCTAGCAAATGGATTCAAGCCTTTATAGTGTAAATATTCACATGATTGTTTACCAATCATTGACAATGAGTTGAGAAATAATATTCATTATATTATCTTGATGATATTTTACTTTCCAGTTGCAAGAATTCAGGGAACTCTCTGGACAAGAAGGAAAGTTGGAACATAACTTCAGGCCAATCCAACCACTCCATGACAGGGTGGTTTACATGAATTCTCCAGAATAATAGAGAAGTTTAGTTTTGCCAAAATAGATTAGAATATTGTGCGTTATATGTTATTTAAAATAAATAAATAAATACATATATACATATATATATTGAATTTTGGTCTGAATTTCTGAAGGAAATATTTGAATAAATGGGTACTTTTTGTAGGATTTTTTAAATTTTCTCGATTTACCTGAAAAAAAGTTTTAATAATAGGTTATTTGTTGGGACCCTTTGAACAGTGTTCGACATACATATTTTTCAACCGATTGGATTCATTTTTTCATTAGTTAGACAATCGACAATTCGTTTCTAGGGCCAGCTTTTATAATACTAATGAATTTTTAATTTTCAGTTAAAAAGCATAAATGTATGAATGCATTCCAACAGTGACTGACAAAAACGTCATAATTAATGTAGAAATGAATTTAAATGATATGCACACAGTCATAAGTTATTAATATAAAAGAAGTAAAATATATAATTATATAGAAATATAAAAAATTCATAGAACCTACCGACTTAATTAAAAAAGACACAACAAGAACATATTAGAAAAAGGTTAATAAGTGTCATAGTATGAATGACAACTGTCAGATGAAAAACAACAGCACAAATATAACATTTGAATTGTCAACAAGAAAAAATTTTCAGAAAATATAGTATTATGTCATAAATTCACTAATACTGTAACAGTTTTTCTCAATAAGAAATGCTTCAAGTCTGGATTTAAAAATATTAATATTCGGAGATGTTTGGATAGAGATATTGAGGTGACTAAAAACTTTGAATCCCAAATATAAGTGACTTTTTTGGTATAGGTTAGTTCTGTGCACAGCAGGCATAAGAAGATTTTTGGATCTAGCGTCATATTGATGATCTCTTCTATTGAAGAATTTATCCTTATGTTTGTAAACATATATACACAATTCGTACAGATACAAGCCTGTGAAAGTTAAGATTTTTAATCGCTTAAGTACATCATTTTGTACATCACTTCACAACACTACTGATAACTGCTAATAAAAATAAGAAAAAATAAATAAAAAAGGTGTTATTGAATCGGCATTAAAAATGAAATCATAATGTTTATATTTGAAAAATAAGTTTATTAAAACAATGATAAAAATAAAAACAACAAAAATCAATTGGCGCTCCGGGTCGACTTCATAGATGCCAGTGGCGCATTTGCTTTTTCAGCTGCAGGAAAACCTGCAGCACACCACATCATCTGAAGATCATCTTGAAAAATTAGTCAAAATAGTTTTTACATCCTATTGGAAATAAAATGCCATCTATCAATCAATGTAACATGTTGAATAGGTAATTAATCATTCTGGTTGAACAAAATATGAATCGTTGACATATAAATTATTATTGCAAAAGCCCTAACGTAATGAGCAGTTTAAAATTTCTTCAAGCGTCAGTGATGGGCAAATAGTATTTGGTTGTTTCAAAAGTTTTGTGCGTTTTTAAGAGTCAACTTAAAACTGTGAAATTCTGGTGAATACTAATTCCGTCAGCAAAACATTGTTTGCTGTGGATTCGATGAAGTCGACGAAGGTCGTTTTTTGCCTGGTCCGATTGGCGAGAGTTCTACTGGTGAGAAAGTTATTGAATTGCTTTTTTTTGGTACCTTGGGAGCTGTCTGAATTGTCCATTTAGAACAAGTCTCTAGAAAGCACTGCAGCCTCTTGGGCTTATTGCATTTATTCTCCCATCTTCTCATGACACCCATTCCATCAGTCTCGTTCCCTGTACTAATTTGTACAGGTTCGTGTTGGATGTTCGTCATATTCTTCTGGACGTAATTTCGTACTTCCATATATTGCCTGCCTCCTGTGATTCAGTGCCTCACATTCGCATAATCTGCAGCTGAAGTCTCCGTTGTACAGCCCCATTTTGTTCAGGTGTCCTCTAAGCGGACAATGACCGGTTAGTAACCCTGTAATTATTCTGAGGTTCTACTGTGTTTGTTGCCAGGTACTTTTGTCCAGTACTCTGTGTGCTTCTTATTGGTCCATATCCTAATCTGATTTCTTACCAATGATTTTGGTACCCCCAGAGCTGGTTCAGGACCTATATATTGAAGTGCTTGAAAAGATCTAATTAGTTGGCGAGAGGTCTGAGGAGTTTGGTTTAATTTTCGGAGGGTGATCCGTGTAACGTGCGGACGGGTGTTGTCGTGAAACAGGATCGGACCTCTTCTGTTGACCAATTCCAGCTGCTGCCGACGCAATTTTCGGTACATTTCGTCGATTTCCTCATAATAGTACTCTTCTGTGATGGTTTTGGCCTCTTTGTAGAAGGTTATATTTAATCACACCAGCAGCTGATGACTACCAAACAGTAACCATGGTCTTTTTTTGATGAGTTTTCACTTTTGGTAAGTGTCTGGGTAGTTCATCGGTGTCTAACCACTGTCCAATTATATTTTGCAGAAATTCAGTTGAGGCTGGCATATGGAATCATAGTATGGCAGTGTTTCTCAAACTTTTCGAATCCACGGCTCCCTTATGTTTTTTGAAGGTTATCGCTGCACCCCTAATGTAAAGACTACACTAGATATTTAATTAATAAAAGTAGGTAGGTGGCTGCCTGAACGGATTGCATTTTACAATTACCGATATTATCATATTATCAGAGGATTTTTATTAATAGGTACTGACGTATTACCTTTACTCTCAGTTATCTATGTTGTAGAACGTTGTACCTTGAGACTCACCCGTGGCCCACGGCGCCCCAGTAAAGGTTCCACGGCGCCCCGGCGCACACTTTGAGAAACACTGTAATATGGGGACAATCACCTGCTGCCAAACGTCTTTTCATTACACGGAAAAGTGCATTCGTGCCATGTTTCGCAAACCCCAAAAAGAAACTTGAAGACCTTTCTTTAGAAAGCTACAAGTATTACCCCTCATTTATCTTCACATATTGGAAACTGTTACATTTACAAACATAGAAATACTTTGCTCTGTCGTAATGACATTCACGGTCGATCCACCAGGAATCAGCATTTGTTGAATACTTCTCAAAACAGATTAAGGCTAGTGCAAAAAGGTCCTCTAAGCATCGGAATTCTAATTTTTTAATAAAATTTCCCAAAACATCACATATGAACCTACCTATTTTAGATTCAAGAAGTCACTGAAAAAAGTACTAATTGAGGGTGCACTCTATACTTTGGAAGAATTGTTTAGTATATAAATCGCTGATAGTATATTCTGTCGTACTCTGTGTGTTATTGCATATTTCACCCTGATATTAAAATTGTAGTGTATTCTATATGTACTTGTACTTATCATTTTAACATTCAACTTTTTACTCTGGAATTTTGCTTTTTGTCTCTATAATCCAAGTAATCCAATAAATATGTTTTTTCTCCAAGTTGTTCATAAATATGTCTGCTAATAGTGGACTAAGGGGTGAGCCCATTGGTAAACCTGAATCCTGTTTATAAAATTTGTTGTTGAACTGTAGGTAGCTTTGATTTAGGCACACATCGAAAGCTATTGAAACTTCAAAGGAAGTGATATGGTCTACTTTGGCTTCATCTAATATGTCTAAAATGAGGGGATTACACTCATTGTACGGTATGTTGAAGAACATACTCTTTACATCGAATCTAAACGATACGGAAATTTTGCACTATGCAAGGAAGAGTTACAAACTCAATTATTTGGAATCGTTGGGAATTCACAAATATAAATATTGCGTGTACAACCTGTTAAATGATCAAATTGATTTAGTTTACTCAGCAGTTTTCAAATTAGCGCATCCGCATTGTAAATTCAGGTATTCAATCAAGACAAGTACCTCTATTATAACCTACAGGGGTGCTATATAAAGGCTAATGTAATAAACCATTGTTAGTTTAATGTATAAGTTTGAAAATGACCTTATAGGACAAAACTGCAGTAATGTGAGTTACAAATTTAAAGTGGTGAAAAACATAAAAAGTTTCAATTCTCTTTTCTTCATTGTGATTTCCTACCACGTAGTAACGGCTACATCCATCAATTTATTATATGAAATGTTTTTATGGATTGAAGTATTTTTAATACCTGTCTATAAAGGAAGTTTGCTTTGAAAGATAGTCTTCATTTTAGTAACTGCACGTTTAACAAAAATGTATAAAGTATCGTTTATATACTACTTAGAAGATAAATTTTTTCCACTAACTGAAACCGTAACTGTGGCATTATTGCAACCTTTTGCCATTTTAATTGATTATTTCAATTTATAACAAAACTAGTAAAACTCTCAGAATATGGTAAATAACCAAAAATGTAAGGCGGCACTGTTAATACACACAAATGAAAAGTAGGTTTAAAAACTAAAACCCAACTACCGAAAAATCACTCTCTAAAAGATATGACACAAGAAAATACTCATATTCTCATCTGTAATCTATTCAATATTCATCATCTATTGAATTAACAACTTACATACAATATATTTCAATATATTATATTGGAATATATAACATGTAAGTTGTTTATTTAATAGCCAATATATATTGAATAGTTAGTACGTAACAATTTCAGTTGGAGAATATTTTCTTCATACTTTTCGTTTTGGAAATTACTTTTTATTGCATATTAATTTTTGAACATTCTTGATTGCTCATATATTTTAGCCATAACCAGAACATAATCTGAACATCATTTCAAATAGAAGTTTCTTTGTTATTAACATTCGAGTTGGATTTTGAAACTCGAACAAGAAAATATTGGGTGAACTTTTACTAAATAACAAATTAACATAATCAACATATTTTTTCTGTTTGCATTGAAAGGGTTATATTTTTAGGAATGACTAATTTGTGGGAAAGAAAGTTATTGGCTTTCTACTACTCCATCTTGATACGAAATATGTGGGAATCTTCCAAAGAAAGGAAGGAAGTAACCAATTTTAAAATAAGTAACTGTATACATGGATATGTAGATCATGGAAAGAAGTAACTTTCAGAAACAAACTGGAATAAAAAGCCCTCTCGAAACAGCTATTTTCATATAAATATTGAATTACACGAAAGAAAAATTCTTTTGAAACAAATACTTTTATATGAACAGAAGACACTCCTCTACTCAGTTTGTATTCCAAACATTCATTAGAAATAAAATCAGATATCATTCACAGGAGTTCTTCACTTTCTTTGGAAGATTCCCACATTTTTTGTATCAAGATGGAGTAATAGAAAGCCAAAAACTTTCTTTCCCTTATTATTTCTGCTTTTATCATCCATTTGATTTTTTCAGGGTTATGACATGGAAGACGCCATGATAATAAATAAATTTTCAGAAGAACGTGGGCTGGCTCATGGTTCGATATATAAATCCGAGTTCATCGATCTTGAACGTCCAGCATCATACTTTTCCATAGATCCTGAACAAAAGAATCTTCTTCAGTTTCTAGATTCTGATGGATTGCCCTACATCGGCAGAAAAATGATGGAAAATGAACCGCATTACTGTTATTTCGATTCGGATAGGTCGATATTTGTGGTGAGACTTTTCAAAGGAAAAGAAGTATGTTACGTGAATACCGTGAAGATGTGCGGAAATCTGGATTCAAAGGCATCTTCCAAAGTGGCTTGTATAACCTACAGGATACCAGTAAGTATTTTTGAAGTTAAAATGAGTTTCTTGGTTGTTGAAATAGAAAAAGGCTAGCTTAGGTTAGGTTGAAAGTGACTGGCTCTATTAGACTCTCCACTACAACCCGCAAGGGTTTATTGTGGCTCCAAAAAAAAAATAAAAATCTTAGTTTCAGTAACAGCGTTCGGGACTTGGGAATGTTTGATAGCAAAGAAACTCTTAAAGGTCATATCGATTACATTATATCTGAATCACTCAAATTATTGTGGTTTGTTCAACGATCCCCAGATAAATTTTTTATAAATACCTTTGAAATATTGTACTGTTCTTTGGTACGCTCGGTCTTGGAAAATAATTGCGTAATATGGAGTTCTCTGTATCAAACAGATATATGAGTGTGTGTGTGTCGCCTCTGTTTGGAAAATGATGAAACAGCAGAGCATATAATTTGTGCCTGCCCCACTGGGGACCGAATCAGGTTTTCAGAGTTTGGCAGAGCCGTACTCTTATCATTTGACCTGAAAGACCACTCATCATACAAACTAATCAGCTTCGTTAACCTGGGGCTTGAATCACCGACCAACACGGCAGTCAATTCGAGTGAGCGAACAAAGCACCCACGTCGAACCGACCGGCTACCGACCGAAGCTAGTTTTATTTGGTAGAATGCGAATAGGTGTGAGTAACAATAAACCTTTGCGGGTTGCGGTGGAGAGTCGAATAGACCCACTCACTTTGGACCTAACCTAACCTAGCTCAATATCAAAAATATTTTGTTTTTCGTTTGGAACTGCTGGTCAGAATTCTTTATAGTTGCGATGGTGTGTCTACATTTTTTTTTTCGTTTCAGAGGAATCCAAGTGTCGGTGATAAATTTGCAAGTAGGGCTGGACAAAAGGGTATTTGTTCTCAAAAGTTGGCTGCAGAGGATTTACCTTTCACAGAAACTGGTAAGTTTCTGCAATAATTTTTTGAAATTGTAACAATTGTATTACAACTTCCACATATTTTTTTGGCTTATTAGGTTATTTTTCCTAATTTCTTGAAGATTTTTGGTAAATAAATTGTATGCCATATGCCACATGATGATCTTCTTCAATCGTCTTACCCTTAGTGCTTTGTTACCGAAAGATGAACGAAGCGATTCTATACAATCTTGTCAAGAGATACCTTTCTTAAAATCTTAAAGAAATGTACAAAAAGAATCTTAATGGGAAGTTTCTATTTTATCACACTTTCTTTTTTCAATTTATAAACAGTCAGTTCTAAACTGCCGCTAATTTTGGGGTAATGAAGGTGAAATTGATAATACTGAAACGTGAAATAATAAAAGACAACAATCACAACTATGTCATAAAACAAATGTTTCACATACACTTTCTGATTCATTTTTCTTAGTTCTTATTCGGTTTCCGAATGTGAAATAGTAAAGAAATTTTTTAAATAAATGACATTACTGGAGCACTCTTGGGTGCTTGTGTGTAATCAATATTTTACATGTTAGATCCTTTAAAACTTCTTAAACAAATTTTGTTATGTTTACTTTCAATAAGAACGTGGTCTGCTTTAATTCTCTTCGAATAACAATAGTTGAAAGGTTCTTCAATGCCGACAGTAATTTTACATTTATACATAATTTAAGAGATCATCCATATAATGATTTCACTCTTATTAAGTTTATGGAATTTATTTTTTCATATCGAGATGAATGTTGACTTTTATTTTACTTTCATTTTAGTTTTTGGAATTCCCATAATTATCTTTAAGTTTCTACTCCTTATCTTACAAAATTCCCAACTTATTCGGAATTTTATTTTTGAATTCTGACTTTTATCGTAGGATCTCAACAATCACTTTAATCTTACAATTCAGACTTTTATCTTAAACGTTCTTCAGTTATCTTTCTGTGCTGAGCCTAATATTGGAAAAAACATCGTCGGCCATTTTAGAAATCGCACGTTGAAAGTTGAGATTTCCTTAATTCGTAGTTAACCAAAAAACCCATTGGAATTCCAAGTGTTATCTTGAAATTTTGACTATTTTTTTATCATATCTATCATTCCGACCTTTACGACTTTCAAATTCAAAATTACTCTAAAACTTCTATTTCTGACCTCTATCTTGGAATTGTGACTTTCCTCAGACCTCTCTGAAACCTCTCATTATTTTAGAATTTGTCTTGAATTTCTGACTTTGAACTTGAAGTCCTTTCTTGAAATCATAATTTAAATTATGGATATATTGACCTGTTCAAATATGTTCAAAATATGTTTTTCCGTTAACCAGCTGTCACGCTTGGAAGTTGGAAGTCAAAACTTGTGCGAGCTAAGGACTAACGAGGTCTTACCTTGTGTGATTTCTAACACGGGTTGGACGGTAGCAAGTGAAAATCGATTGTTCAGCATGCGGCTTGAACTACCGACTAACACGGCGATTAATTGAATGAGTGAACAAAGCACTCACGTCGAATCAACCGGCTACCGACCAACTTTATGAAAATTAATAACACTATCCATGATAGTGATTATACAATTTTCACAAATGATTTTTTTTAAGCGTTTTGCTACACGGCTCAGTTAGACTGGTACATAAAACTATGCTACAATGTATTTTATATAATAGTAGGTAATTAAAATTACCCTCATAATTATTTTTTCAAAATTTACATGTAATTGCCTACAAAATTTAATTGGACAAATGAACAATTCTGGTGAAACAAGTAGAATAAAAAAATTAAAATAATAATTTTTTTTTCAGAATCTACTTATTTCGCCAGAATTATTCATTTAATTTTTGTAGGTAATCCCAGGTAGATTTTGAAAAACAATTACAAATGTAATTGTGAATAACTTTTAGATTTCGGAAAAAAAATTTGGAATTTTAATTGTAATTGTTTTTTCAAAAGCAACCTGTTTTATCAAAATTATTCATTTATTCGGTTGAGTTTTGTGATTACCTACTGTAATACAAAATACTTTGTAGAATAGTTTGATGTAGTAGTCTAACTGATGAAAATACCACCAAAATAATTTTTGAAGATTGTGCAATAATTATTATGGAAAATATCATTTGAAGTCGAAATTTTGTCTTCAAATTTAGAATTTTTAACTCTAAAGCCTGTGAAAAAACAACATACCACTAAATAAAATTACTGATTCAAAGACTGAACCATCAACTATTCCAAACTTTGTCTTAATATTTCAGGAATGATCCCAGATATCGTATTCAACCCGCATGGATTTCCATCCCGTATGACAATTGCTATGATGATAGAAATCATGGCTGGAAAATCGGCTGCTTGCCACGGAGTCGTTCACGATGCTACGCCTTTCAAGTTCACAGAAGAAGAAACTGCCATCGATTATTTCGGAAAACTGTTGGAAAAGGCCGGTTATAATTACAACGGAACAGAAACACTTTACTCCGGAATTGACGGCAGAGAAATGTCTGCGGACATTTTCTTTGGAGTTGTTCACTACCAGCGGTTGAGGCATATGGTGTCTGACAAGTGGCAGGTATATATCACTATCAGTATAACAAACTTTTATTTATATAAAATATATAACTAAAAACAAAATATTGTGTAATATCATCAATATGTCTTAATAAGTTGGAACCATATGGAAAACTTTTTTATTATCAATTTCAAGTGAAGAGTTATTCTACATAATATGTTAAGCAAGAAGAGGGGTTTTGGCTTCCTATTTCTCCATCGTGATACAAAAAATGTGAGAATCTTTCAAAGAAAGCAAGGAAGGAATCAATTTCAAAAATTAACTCTATACAAAGATGCGAAGATCATGCAAAGAAGTAACTCTCAGACACAAACTGGAAAAAAGCAAGAGCCCGTGAGTGTCAGACCTTCGGATTTTTATAAATTCTGAAAGTTCTTCTATGTGTGTCCCTAGTACAGGTAAGAATGATCCCCACCCATGAAACTGAGGCAGCGGTGGCTTAGGCAGGTAACAGGTAACAAAGGTGTGTAAAATTCCATCTCAAATTCATCATGAAATAAAACTGATTTTTTTATATTTGATTCATAATAATATCAAAACTCGCATTGCTCATTGCCAGACAGTTAGTATGGTTACAACCCTCTG
>WOGP01005567.1:0-13042 GCA_015342065.1 Leptinotarsa undecemlineata | reverse complement strand
CTATCATCAAACTGATATTATTTGCACTCGACGGGCGTTTCGCTAACAGCGATGTTGCCATACCCTTCTCAGCTCTAATATGGGTTCAGTTTTATTAGATGGCAGCACTTGACGGATGAAAATTCATCGAATAAGGAAAACACGTTTTATAGATTGGTCAAACATTATTTCGTATTTAATTTCGTGAAGAAGTTGACTATATTGAATCGCACAATGTCGCTATCTTAAAAATTTTGAAATTCGTCAAAGGAATAAAAAGTTAAAAATATGTTTGGAAAAATAAATGGAAAAGAATGAGTTAGCGACATTCTTCGTTACATTATCGATAACTTTCCCCTATACATATTTTTAATGTAACATTTCATTTCTTCACAGTGTTTTCGCGATTTTCAATATGGCGCTGCCACTCCATAGGCCTCTTAAATTGCCTTTGTACTTGCTTTCAATCAACGTATTATATATACATTGTCTTCTGTAAAATTGGACCATATTTATATCAAATGAATTTAATGTTATCAACTTCTTTCTATAGAGTTTATTAGAAACCTTGGAAATGAAACACTACTGAAGTATCACGTGGTTTACACAATCAAATTTTTTTTAAAGGTTTAGAGAAACGTCAATTTTTTTTCGAGTCACACTTATTACGTTGTTTATTCATAATGAAATGATCTCTTTTATATTTATAAGTGATATATCTGTAAATACGAGTATGGCCTACATGTAAGCCTGTCCAATAAACATGTAAAAGTATAAAAAAAAATCTTTTTTACTTCATGACAGTTACTCATTCACTCGGTAAAATTTCAACAAAAAATTGCAGAAGCATGTGCTAATAGAGTTAGGAATCGCTCTAAAAAAGTGAGATAACATTAAATGTTAGCTCGCCCAAGTATTAGCTTCAGAGGGTGACAGCGGGTTAACGGAAAAAACAAATTAAAAAAAAAGACAAACAGAACCCTAAAACATTTACTATTAATTTTGTCAGTACCTGATGCCTGATTAATTTTTCGAGTTATTTCGGCACCGCTTTGGTTCAATTTTAATTCTTAGAGAAAAATTGGCCGAAAATCGATTCATGACATCATATAGTAAAAGAGTGAGCAGCGGCAACAAATTGATATTTGCAAAAAATTGAACACCATCAATGTATAAAGAACAAAATTCTTTATCGATCAGTAATACTAAGACACAGTATAATAAATATTTATTGAACAAAAGTAATTTTTTGTGGAGGAAAATTAGTTTTTGGGTATTTTCACCTTCCACAATCTGAAAAATATGAAAATTATAATGGAGGACTTTATACAGGTGTAGAAAGATAAGGTAGGTTCAGATAAGTTGGGTAACTTATCAAGGTAAACTAAAAACTTTGCCCTTTCTACACCTGTAAAAAGTTTTCCATTATAATTTTCATATACTTCAGATTGTGGAATGTGAAAATACCCAAAAAAAATCGGTAAAAAATAAATATGATATAAAAAACACAAGACATTAAAACTTTCGAAACAACCTGCTATATGACTGTTCTACTCTCCTTCGCCTCTGTTTGGAATATGATGAAACAGCAGAATGCATACTTTGTGCCTGCCCTGCTCCGGACCGAATCAGGTTCTGTGTTTGGCAGAGCCATAGGTGTTAGACACCTTCTATCTGACCTGAAATATCACTCACCATACAAACTAATCGCCTTCGTTAAGAAGCTGGGTTTATTTGGTCGAGTGTGAATAGGTGTGAGCCACATTAAACCCTTGCGGGATGCAGTGGAGGGTCAAATAGACCCACTCACTTTTAACCTAACCTAACCTACTAATCACTTTTTGACTTCAGTCAGTTACATACTTTACTGACTTCATAGACGGTGTATATGTTTATTTGTCTATGAGCCTTATACATATATAAGGCAACATAATGGAAAAATCTACGACTAAACGACTAAACGGTTTGGCGTTAATATCAATCCACCGTAGAATTGACATTGAGACCGAGGAGGTAATTGATTTGTTTGCTGCAAAGAAAGCTAGAAAATTAAATTTCTTTCTTTTGCTATTTTCACATTTCATGTTTTTCTACTGTTCCACCAAACCAAAACCACCCGAAGTTGTTTTCTGGCTAAGGCCTTGTGTATGTATTTCATTTCCTATACAATTTATAAATTGTCTCTGAATATAAGTTTTTATTATAATTATTATGAAATGTTAGAGAAACATAACAAAACTACTGAAAATATTGAAAATTGAATATAATTGATCCTAAACGCACACATAACATAAACTACGAATTAGACAAGTCAAACTTAAAATATTTATTTCCCGTCTTACATACGAAGTAATCCACTGGAACTGTCCAACTTCTTGGATTAGCGATTCCCTTATTTGGTAGCCTGAAATTCATTTCTGGTAGTATATAATTCAAAACATTCTTATGATCTCCCAGACACCAGGCTATGCTCATATGGAATGAGGGTTCCTGTAAAAAATATGAAATGATGATAATATAATTTGGATCTAAAATTTAAAAAATCCTAATATTCAATAATTCCATTACCAATGTACCAAATGTACAAGTTGCACCATTATTAGGTGCAACTTGTACATTGTTGAAAACATTACTGAACATTCCACCTAAAATGGGATGCAATATCTGATGACAAATTGGGATGCTGATTTGTATATCATCACTATGAATTTATTTACCTTAGATTTTGCATTTTAGTTATCTTACGTTTGTTTGAACGTGCTTGACAATGTTTCTTGCTTAATGTTACAAGTTCGGAAAATTGTTAACAGATTCGAAATCTATGGTAGAACAAAGGAAATTAAATTGAATAAAATGTTAAACCTTTTCGTGGAAGAATTTGAGAAGAAAGCATTAGCATCATATGCCTGGTGCCTACAAATCTTTGACATGAATCCCATATGTCGATGACACATAAGTGGTCTGGAAACATGAAAGAAACAACCTGAACCACTTTTGAGAGTAAGTGAATGCACTTGATTCCAGTAATCGGTTCACCATGAAGAAGGAAACAAAGTCGGGAAATAGCTCTCTTGAATGTCTTAGTAAGAAAGAGTGGTAGCCCTATGATCCACACGGTATACTAAAAAAAACTCACTTGGACTGATTTCTTCATTCCCTTTCCAATCATCATCCCAGTCAAAAACAATCCAAAATTTTGGGTGAACAAAAAATGAAAACAATCTTCAAGTCAACAAGAAAGATAAGGGATTTTCTACCAAATTATATAGAACTACTCTTGCTGCGGGACTACATTGAACATTATGTTCATGTGGTAAACTATACATGCGACCATAAAGAGATTCATGGGTATCAGGATGAAGGAGTCCAAAGAGAATGGAAGATTGAGACAAAAAAATAAATCTGCAGTAGGAAAACATGCATTTAGAAGAGGAGATCAACCAAATCCCCTTAGTAGGAATCAAGTTACCAGCACCAGCCGAGAGATATTATAGTCGACTGGTGTAGGAGGCGATAGTAATCCACAAACACATGGATAATTTCTATAGGCAAGAAATAACACTAAAGTTCAACTCAATATGGAACCCATCCTCATGAAGACAGAACCACAGAGTTCCGCCCAGATCCCCCCCCCGCTTTCACCTCTGAAGAAGCTAACCATACATTCTATCAAAACATCAGGAAGAAATTTCACATTAGACGACCCTCAAACCTGACAAAAGATACTAGTGTGGTAGGTAGACTTCAATAGAAGTAGATTACAAAATAAAACCTCATAGAAAATTTAGTGATGAAATCCAAACTTTTATTCATGTCTCAATCAGTAGGCCCAATATATCTTATGAAGCAGGAAGGTGTCCAGCTAACTAATTTTCATTTTACATAAATATTCATCAACTTTCAGAAACACCAAGTAGATGCTCTGTATAAACCCTACAGCTATCAGGTTTCTTATTCAATAAGCTAATCATTCTTTTTTTGTCTTTGTGTTAGTATTTTTATTGTAATTTCCGTTTTGCGAAATTTTTCAATAGTCATTGAAAAAGTTTCATATACAAAAAAAAAGGAAATGTTACTTACAAAAGTTGTTTAGCATTGAAAAATACATCCAGATTTGAAGTCATGGCCATCTAAGTGAAGTTATATTTTTTTACTCATTTTCTTTTTTAATGGGGACTACGAAAAAAATAATTTTGCTAAAACGATAAATAGACAGCATCCTGTATACGACGGTTCAATTTGAAAGCCTGTAGTATTACAAATCAAACAACTATGGTGTTAACCACGGCCATTTTTTTAGAAAAGTAATTTAATTTTCAAAGTTTTTGGTGCAAAGTTATTTTTATTTTTTGTAAACACCCAAAATTACTCAAAATTGTACATTATTGTAACAAGAACTTAATATTCAATAGTATTGAATCTAAAAACATCAAAACAAAATAGATATTTCGAAACAAACTCATTGATTTTCTGGAGATTTTCTTATACAAAATAAGTGTTTTAAGTTGAATCTCCAGAAAATCAATGAGTTTGTTCCAAAATATCTATTATATTTTGATGTTTTTTGATTTGATATTATTGAACAATAAGTTCTCGTTACAATACAGTAAGATTTTGAGTAATTTTCGGTGTTAACAAAAAATAAAAATAACTGCACCAAAAACTCGTTTAAGGAAATTTTTTTTCGTAGGCCCTATTTAAAAAAAATGGGTAAAAAAACAAAATTCCACTTAAATGGGCATGACTACAAATCTAGATGTATTTTTCAATGCTGAACAACTTTTTCAAATAACATTTTCCCAGATTTTTCAAAATAAGAGTACTTTACTCTTGTCACAAAATTAAATATTTGAAGGCTCCTCGTATATTACGTGTGATTTACATCACATACATTTCGTTGGTGCATGTTTAGTTTTAGGGGATGCACAAAATTTTATCAAGAATAACTTTTTGTTGAAAAACCCTTAATAAATAAGTTTCCCATATGGTGCATACTTTGGGGATGACACTGTACATAACTGAGTGTATACCTGAGTATGAATGAATATATGTACTAGAGAATGTATCAAGATTTGAATATCAAGAAAACAACTCACATCATAAAATAATGGTAAATTGAATTCAGCTAAGCATTGATTTAAAACATTGACTAAATCAACTAGCGAGTCGTGGCCATGCAAAATGGAAACTCCTATGAACGTCCTGGTACATTCTTCATTGCAATAAGCTTGTAATTCATCAAAAACGAGATTGAATCTGAAACAAAAAACTGCTATAGTCTAAAATCTAGTCTGCACTATAGTATATTTCAGATATCCAAATGGCAAAGAAAAAACTGTCATTGATATTGAACTTATTGGGACATAGATGTCAGTCATATATTTATTTAAATATTTTCTGAAGCAGTACAGCTATGTTAACGTAGTGTTCATTACAGGACCTGGAACATGTGGTATGTGTATTTCAGGAATATTTTATTCCACAGTGCTTTTCCAAATTACTGATTCGAAATGTTTTCCTTGTTACACCATACTGTAAGCTATGATATTCAAAGATAAAACACTTTGTCACTTTCCCTAGTTTCCTTCTCTAAGCTATGGATCAGTCATTCAGGTTTGTTGAACTTCGACAATAAGATATTTTATTCCATGATTCAATGTTTTCAAATACTATGATCAGCAAATCAGAAATATAAGGAAGTATAGCATGAAGTTCAGATTAGAGAGCTATTTTGGAATAGTATCAGTCAAAACGCAATTTCAATGAAATTATCATGTCATTTTACATCAGATATAACTTACATGTTTTATTTTGCAGATAGTCATTATCAGTTTCTAGTAATTCGAATGTTTTGGAAACTGAAAATGAGTATAGAATCAAGAATATAGAGAGAATGACATAGTTGATAGTTTATCAATATACCTATAGGTCACTACATATGTAAACGTATTTACTTAATGATAACTCTTGAGTTTTGAGCAAGAGACTTATGTCCCGCTTATTAGAGACAATACAAAATATGTACATCTTTGCAATGCAAATCTTTGAATGAGTCGAAAAAATTACAGATTGTTGATAAAAAAATTGATATTGTTATGACGAGAGGAAACTTGAAATTTGCCTAGGTGCCAATCAAATAATTAATTCTATATCATTTTGAGTTCATCACTTTTTGTACATGAATTCCTTTCCTATAGGAAATGAATGCTTTGAAAAATATTTTCATTTAGCAATGGAAGAGAGAGAAAAACTGATATTTTGTAGCCATGAGAATCATTAACAAGTTCAACTGAAAAATACCATTTTATTGTCCCAAAACATTTTGGAAATTTTGTTCAATTCAACCATCTTTGCACTCGTTGCAACAAAATATATTGAAGGAGAATAAATATTTTAATTGAAAGGTAAACTTTCATTGACAGATCAGAATTTTCTACGAAATGTTCATACTGTTCTTTCATAAAACCAACAAAACTATGAATGCTACTAATAAAGTTAGAAAACTAAAAAACTATTCAATCTAAATGAAAAACATACTTTTTACAATGGTTTCGTCTTTTCAAACTTTCTATAAATGGCTCAATCCAATGGTACTTCAGTTCTACAGTTTTTGTCAAACTTAGGTGCAGATCTACCGATCTCTTGAAATTGAAGTGTTCCGGAATGCCCCGCATAACTTCTGTTCTCAAATCTTCCATTTCACTAGTCACTTCAACTGAAAACAAACGTTGTGAGAGAAAACAAAATATATCACCGTAGGAAATCAACTGTGGAAAGCATTTGAACAAAAATGGAAATCAAAGCGTGAAGAGTCAATTTTTTACTATTTTTGCCACTGGTCAAAAATCTGAAGTTGAAACTTATTGTTCTGGCATTCTCTCGTAGATATGACCACTTAAAAATTAAAAAAATCGACTAATTCATTAACACACCTTTGATAATAAAAACTCAGAATGAAGTGGTAATGACAAGTGATTGTGAAAAAAATGTTTCACTTGACAAGCTTTTATTTCTAAAAATGAGTTCCTGAAATAGAATATCTTTCAATAGTCTTGACTTATTAGTAGCGTATCTCTAAAAGTAGACAGGAATATCAAGTTTTGACTTCACATTCATGGTCGGTAGAAAAAAAGTACGTAAGTAACTAATTCAATAATCATATCTTAAAGCAAGACCACATATTAATTTTATAACTAATATCCCTTTAAGAATGAAATCAATATTTCTCACCATATTCCATAAATTTATGCAAAACAAGTACAGAATATGATAGACATATAAAAAATAAAAATGTGTTTTTTCAGCCAGCAATATTTTTGACTTGACAACTTGAAAATTACACGGGTCAAGTCACTATTGAACTAACTATAGAACCATAGACACGTGTTTCAGGCTATTTGGCCCATCATCAGTATGGTATAGGCAAGTGCAAGTATGGTTGAAAAAGGAGCACAAATACCTGAAGCCACCAACAGATGATGGGTCAAACAGCAAGAAACACTTGTCTATGTGGTCAATTGGTTTACTATGTACAAAAAGCTATTAAAACCTACAAAATAGTGTCAACTGATCTGTGAAACGTTTATTAGTCCAGAACATTAGTACCGATATTTCTCACACATTAATACTAAAGTAAAATTAATGAAATGGTTGTGAATAAGTGCTTAAATTGGGTGGCCATTCTGTATGATCTGTCCTTCCAATGCATTAGCCCGGAAAGTTATTACTGAGTCAATGTAACGAGCAACTCCATCTTGATGGTAATGATCTAACCAGATGGGTTTGTTCATGCTTGACAACTTGAATATTCAGCAAATTGAAATATCCTTCATCATTTAGGTTTGTTTTCAAAAATGGTCCTATTTTTGGAGATATTTCGAATTTGAATTATTCCAATATACGATATTTTGATGATTCACTGGCCAATTCAGATAAAAGGTATATTCCTCAGAAAAACACATGGTGTAAAATAAAAATGGATTACGGTTAACACATTCCAAGATGCTCTCACAAAAGTTCAACTCTTCTGTTAAAACCATCTTCATTTTGTTAGGGCGTGATTTGAGTTGATAGATGAAGAATTCTGAAAAAGTTTGTACAACTCACTCATGATGTTTAGGTAACTCAGTCAAAGACTGTTTATTTTCCATCATGGCCACAATCTGTTTGAAATCTGTTTTTCCGTTAATCAGCTGTCACACTCATACGAACGACAACTCTCAGAATTTGAGAAACTTGTGCAAGCTAAGGACTAACGAGGTTTTACCTTTTAACGTGTGATTCCTAACACGGTTGCAGAATCATTCCAGCTTCAGCCAGATAAATTCTTTCGAGAAAAATATCTGGTCGAGGCGAGAATCGAACAACCCCCGGCCTTCCGATCATGAGTCGGGCGCACTACCACCACGGCCAATTCCACAACAACATTAATGCCTTCATTTTTAACTATTCCTGATGAACATGCAGTCTGTTATAACGTCACCAGTTTTCATGAATTCATGTAAGAATTCCAATACACACTTATGCCTTGAATTTCTGCCTGTCTGATTCTTCATGAGCAGTGAGACTTGAAGATTTTCTATGTTTGTATTACAAACCGACTATTTCAATCTGCTCTTGAAGTGTGAAAATAATTTTTTATATAACAAAAGATAATGAAAAAATAATAATACAAGATAATTCAAACAGGGCAAAAATAAAAAAGTCTAATAGTAATTTGAACAGTCATTATTTCAGAGTGATTTTGACATAAACTTCAATAATTTCAGCAGTAACTGGGATATTGTTTACTTGAACAAGAAATTTTCCTTATAATCTCTTTTTTCTGTTATTTTCATTATCATCATTGGATAATGCTTTTTTTATATTGTTAATCATTCTAATGTCAAAAATGTTACAACTCTTTTGTCAATATTGTTTTTCTCTATATATATCACTATGATGATTATTGATATTATAGATTTTTTGGTAAACCTCTTCTAGTGCAATATATTCAACAATTCTCAAGAACATATAGAGTTTACTTTATATGGTCTATCAAATCAGAACTACGATGGGATTACTCAATAGATTGAAGTTTGTTCTTACACCAGTCTTAAGTAAGCCGTGAGTTTTAAGAATTGTTGGCAAACATTTGTTATGGCTAAAAAGTCATAACAGTGCATGAAAGTTGACACTAAAAATCAATAATTCACTTTGACAAACTCATTACTTAACTACTCAAAACTGGTGTATGAATTCACTATGAAGATAACACAAGTACTAACTGGGAATATAGACAAAAGTGGGCCAATTTCCTCTTTTATGTGAAAAAGTTCTTATTCTACCATCATGCAAAGACGGGTCATCAATGTGTTCCTCGGGTATCGGCCCGTCAGTATTCTCTAATAAATCAGGAGGTGGTAATCTAAAAAAGCACTAGGGAGTGATAGTATTCACATAAGTTTTCATTTTTACCTTTTACTAGGCAAGTTTGTGTCATGATCCCTTCTAGGTCTTTTCATAGAAATGCTGGGACCAGGTGCATCGTCATCGTCATCAGAAGAATCAGTTCCGTAAATACTCAATAGAGAAAGCGCATTACTTTTGAACATTTTTCATCTATCGGAAATTGTAAAATTAGATTATTTTTCATTATTTTATATCTAAAAAAAAATTCAATAAAATATGACATATTAGAGGTTAGAAGCTTAGGAGGGAAATTTGAATTTGAATAGGCCTTTTCTTCATGTGACAAGCGCCAGCGCGTCACCATGTTGAGAGTTTTAGACATCTTAGTTGAGAGATCGTTAGTTTAAAACATTCGTACTGTTTTGTACAATAATGGTGACAAAGCAATATTATCTCTAGAATAAATAAATTTAGAATAAATTATTTATTGTTCCGTACTCGTTCATGGTTCAATAGCAGCACATAATTATGAACATCTGAAATAAAATGTCGTGAACGTTATTTTTTAGTCGATTTTCATTACCTCATTTTCGAAAGATTTCATTTTAATTTTTTCTGAATTAGTTTATTGTGTTTGGTAGTTTTTCATTGCCATAGTTTATGATCTATAATCTTTGAAAATAAAATTGTTCATTCCGAACGTAAAAATATCTTATTGACCACTAGTGATAATTGGTCAGTTCAAACATCAGAATGTATATTCTTTATTGAACTCCATTAACATTTTTCCACATATTCTGGGACTTCGATTGTGAAATGAAGCCAAAATGGAGTACTTACATGTAGTAAATAAGTTTTTGTTTTTTTTTTCTGATTGATTCGGCCGTTACTTGATAATGATCCATAGTAATATCATAAACTACACCTCACGATTTGATCTTCACAAACTTTATTTGAAAAATATATCACGGCATATTTCGCTAACACAGTAGCTTCTTCAACAGTGATTTGAGTTGAAGAAGCTACTGTGTTAGCAAAACATGTCGTGATATATTTTTCAAATAAAGTTTGTGGAGATCAAATCGTGGGGTGTAGTTTATGATAAGTAAGTTTTTGGTGTTTGATAGTTTGATTTATATAATTATTAGAGTTACAATTGTAGGAGAATGATGTTGTAACAATTCAATTTGATTTTAAATATACTTCATTGTTTTAGAATGTAGGTATTCTTATTGACGAAGCATTGCAGAAAATTTAAATGGAAAATATCTATACAAATAGGATACTACATAGATAAAATGAATACATGTAGGTAATATAACATTTCGAAAAAATCAAAAAATTATAGCCAATAAAATAAACTTTTCCAACTATTACAGTTAAGTCGTACTTGTTGAAATTAGCACAGAATTCCGCTAGGCTATTTAAGTTGTAGTATCTTTGTAGAATTCATCCACACTATAATAGGCCTTAACAGCAAGACATTCTTTTACCTTTTTTCTAAATCTTCATTCATTCTTCATTCGCCTCAAATTAATGGAAAGATAATTAATAAATAAATGTTTACTCTTGAATATAACCGAATTTTGTTTAATTGCTAGTGTAGGTATAGTGTAGGTGTAGTGTAGTGTAAGTACTATATGTTGAAGTGATATTAACTTGACTATGCCAAAATCTGCTGTTCCACAAACAGAGGACGGCATGAATCTTTATAACTAGCCTTGCATAAATATTGTTTTTGTTATTTTGTTTCTTCTAAAACTTTTTACTGGGCGCTAATGACTGTGACGATATGATAACACAAATATTTGATATTTGAAATATTTGAATTCGATTTTCAATTGTGGAATATCATTGACCTCAGGTCGATGATGGTCACTATCTTGCACTGATGAGCGGCTAATGAGCCCGAAACCGGTCTGCAAGTGTGCCCGTTCCAGAATTGGGGGTTGACTCTTTCAGTTGTATTGCCAATTGCATATGCAGGAAAACCTTTTGTGAAGATTCCTGCACTGACGCCTGTCAGATATAATTCAATGCCCTTCGTGGTATCAGCCAGGGGAATAGTTGTTTTCTGATAGGTGTCGGTCCATTAAACCTACTGTGTAGGTATATAAAAACTGGCTTGAACGTTTGAAGTTCATTTGCTTTAGAAATCTTATGTTTCTTCGGAAGTCGTTGAATTACAGACGGTGGAACAGTAATTTCTCTAGATAAATTTATGATGGAATTAGTTGGATTTACCTAAAAGTTGGCTAAAACGTCAATTTCTGTATGTTCAGATGATACGAAACGTTTTTAAGTTCTCTTCTTCTCAACAATAACCCAACACAAAAACGCCGATTAGGTAATTCACTATCGGGGAACGAATTTTTGTAGTGTTGGATTACTTTTACGCTATTTTTCTGGCAAACTAAGTAGAATTCTGAAATATAATATTTCCCTTGACGGCAAACCGGCATTTCGAAAAATATTTGAATAGTAGTTGACAATAATTCATGGCATTTTCATGATATACTTGAGAATATTTGATAAATAATATATCAACAAAGTTTCAAGGCAACTTGATTACTCATGATAATTCTGTTTCATTAAATCAAACACTTTTTTTGCAACTGCAATAATATAACGTTTCAGTATTTTTTGTTTCGTATAAAAACGGCTTCAATGTTATCATTATAGCAGACATATTATTATTTTGATTCACAAATTAAAAACGGCTAGTGGAATGGCTTAAAGATGGAAATTATCGTTTTGTAAATTAATACCAAATAGCTCTGTGGTGTGGTGGTACGATATGATGATCACAGGTTTCACGACAATCATGAGTTTTTATTAGCGAAAACAAAGAAATTTTTGTAACAATGGACTGTAATTTTTTTCAACTAGACTAGTTGAAAAACTTCAGACATCACCATAAGATATATAAATATATATACACACATCGGAAGTGTCGTTTAATTTCGATTAAATTGGTACACTCGACCACCCTGTAGATTTCTATGGGTTGAACTAATCCTGAAAAAACAGTAACTAATCTTTTATCAAGTTTTTTGAATAATAATCTGAAAGTGTCGATATTGTACATGCTATGCAGTTCTTGCTCAGCAATTAAACTGGAAATATTGTGCTTTGAAATGGAACACCATCACTTAACATTGGCTGAGATGAATAGAGCTGTAGGGCTTCTTTAAGGTGGCATGTAGCTTTTCGTTTGGGGGTCTCCTAAAGTGTTATCAGTCGATTGTGGCGGCGTTTCCGTGAAACTGGCAGTCCAGCCGGAGGCGAAGACGCACTACAACTGCAGTTCAAGACCGATTTTTGGTCTTAACCGCAAGAAGACAACCGACAATCACATCACCTGGGTTGGTTAACGTGTTGCAGCAGACCCACCAGGTAACCATTGGTCGTAATACTGTAAGAAATCGACTGCATGAAGCAGACCTCCACAACAGAAGGCCACTTAGATGTCCACTTTTGTCGAGAGGCAATCGCGGTTGAAGATTAGAGTGGTGTCAAGAACATCAAAACTGGGATGCAAATGATTGGGCCACAGTTTTGTTTACAGACGAATCAAGATTTGGATTTCATCCAGATTCTCGTCGAGTAAGACTGTGGAGACGACCTGGAAATAATGAACGTTTGAGACACGTCCAGGAAGTCCACACATACA
>WOGP01005566.1:0-13042 GCA_015342065.1 Leptinotarsa undecemlineata | reverse complement strand
ACCCTGTACAATGCATTCCAACACACCCCAACTAAATGTAATTACGTCATCACGTCATACACACACACAAAATCTCACATAAAAAAATTCTGAATGGTCCATGCACCAGACACTTCAACGTCACACTGCCTTGATTGTACTAAACACCAAAGAAAAAGCAATTAATACGTCATAGTGGTGGGGGAGGCCTAGAATCACCCATAATCTCCTACTCACACTTCGTCAAGTAATTATGTTTCGGCCTCTTCCCATTCAAATACCATGTTACTGAGTTCGTAATATATCATTACCAGTCTTCCATCTCTTCGAAATCAAATTAAACACTCTACTTCATCTTAAAACCTAACAGTCAAGTCTTAGTCTTCGAATAGTCGCATCAATGACGTCTTTTCATAGGAAACAGAAGGAACATTTCCGATTTGAATTGTTTTTCAAACATTTGTTTCTTATATTATTCAAAATCAGAAACCTTCTGAAGTGCAGGAAGAATTATTCATATTGTTTATACAGCATGTATGACATTTATATAAAAAAGTCAACTTTGCATAGATTTTTGAAAAAATTCTGTAGCTAATAACTATGATACTGAAGTTGAAGTTGTTTTTGTCGGTTATAATAGAGATGAAAGTGAAGACAGTGTCGCATCTTCTGAACGAAATGAGGTATCAAGGTTGGTCAAAATTTACGTGGAAAGGTATCACTTTCAGTACTCTTTGATGAGAAAGACTTTCATTTACTGATAGAAAGAGGGGTCTTTGGATACCTTGTTTGGTAGATATTTCAATTCTGTATCTAATACTTCTTTATTTTTGATAATCGAATTAGCTGTTCGTGAGTAGTTAGTATATTTATATTCATTTCAGATATCTGCAAACAAACGATAAATATAATAATATCCAGAAACAAATTCAATGGAAAATCATTTCAGTTCATAGCAATCATTATTAAAAATTTTCACCATTCACCTCCTGACAATAATGAAGTCTGTTGGTAGTTGAGTGGCAAGAACCTTTTTTTTCTATACACGAGTTATGAAATAATCTGCGGTTGGGTATAGTACATTTCAGATATCACATATCCTCTCAAATACATCTAGATACGTCATATCAGGAGATCTAGAGGGCTCTTCCACCAGTCTACCGGTTTGTTGGATAATTACCAAACCCATATAGGTTTTCAACCAATGTTGCGTTTCAGCAAGATGACGTACCTGTCTATCCATTATGGCAGACTGGTTCAAATGTGGCTAGATGTAAATTATCCAAACTGATGGATAGACATTTGCGGTCCATTAGAATGACTTGCTAGATTACCTGATATGACGCCATTAGATTTTTTTTAGGGATTCGTTGAATTTAAAATATCCATTGATTATAGAACCGTAGTCTATTTCAGATCTTATGATTACAGTAACGAGATAACCCAAGAAACATTCCATATTGCAAGTTATCAATTTGTGAACAAACTTTATTATTATTAGGAAGTGACAGGTGATCTATCAAAAATTAACTGAAGTGAATCTTCAACATATTTTTTTTGTTGAAATTATGATTTATGAAATCGCAGATCCTCAAAACGAAAATAAAATGCTAATCACTCAGGAACGGCTGATCTAATTTCCAAAAAGGAAAAAATGTTGGATAGATTATCGATATAGCAATCAAACAAGGTATCACAAGGCTCTCCTTTCCTTTTGAAAAAAGTTGATGACGCCCCCTGGTCGACGAGTAATGCAACACTCCTGTTTTTCTACTGAAAATGATACCTTTTCGGTATATTTTGTCCGTTCTTGTTAAATAATACCGTTTGAATATACCGTCTGCTGTGTAAGTTATAATTTGATTGGTTTCCGGGTTTTGCCGTGGTCTTCTTTAGTTTTAATCCCCAAACGTTTCAACTGCAACTGCGAAGTCATCTTCAGTGGCGTGGTCGAAGTTCTCATACGTCAGTGGAAAAATTTCTAGATTGTAACATAAGGAGACCATGGCAAAACGCGGAAACCAAGTAAAACAGTGACGCCAGCCGTGAAAGCCGACATTTCCATATTAGTAACATTTTTGCTGCTATCGATAAGTGAGCATTTTTTTTAAAATGATGCCTCACAACAACTTCATTCAAATATGCAAAAATTGCAGAAAAATTTTTTTTTCATTCATCCATTAACTGGATGTGATTGAAAAAGTTTACTTGCAAATACGACAATATAATTGTAAATTTTTTTATGTTGGTCAATAAAGTGTCAAAGAATTTTTAACTGAATTTCATTAAACTTAATTTTATATTTTTTGTGAATATTTATGAAATGATGATAAACCACGATATTTCAATTCAGTTTCGTATATCAATTATGCAGTGTGTAAAAGTCAAATGGAATAAATCCTCACTGGATGAGAGAAAAATACACGCAATATCTTCAAAAGATTTATGTTTGGGCAGGAAAACCGTATCTCTTTTTCATCGAGGGTCACTTGAATGGGGATAATTATTTGACACTACTTCAAAATGATGACATTCCAAGTTTAGCAAAGTTATATCCTGATCTAGGAAATCCTCAAGTTCCAGTGAATACGATATGGTTTCAACAGGATTGAGCACCTCCACATTACCAAGTTAATGTCCGGCAATACCTTGATACAATATTTCCCAATCTTTGGAAGGCGGGGATCGATTTAATGGCCAGCGCGATCACCTGATCTTTCATCATTTTTTTATGGGGATATGTGAAGAGCAATGTGTTCAAAACTAAACCTTCAGATTTGAATTAGTTGAAAGAACGAATAACGCTTGTGATTAGGTCGGTCACGCCTGATATGTTGAAGAATGTTAGAAGACAGTTTGATTTGAGATAAGGATGTTGCCAAGACGTTCGCCGTGAACATCCACTTCGTTTTTTTTCGTATTCTACATTTCATTACGTTTTGCATTACAATTTAGTTTTTGAGTGTATTTTAGCGAATTTCGGTAACCACATGATTTAAATTTATTTTATCTCAATTGTTGAAATAAAGTTGAAAGCGACACTAGTTTTGGATAGGAAATGAAGATATCTTTCAAACGATATAGCACAAATCTATTCCTCCCATTCAAAAAATTGGGGGTTGTACCTGTCATTTGAAGGGGGTTGAAAGTATGGGTGGCATTTTTACGTTTAAGAATGTCAAATTATAATTCACATTTGACGTGTTTAGGGATTTTTTTAATATGTACAGTAACCGAAGTAATGAATTTATTCCATTTGACTTTTACACATTGTATGCAATTATAGCTTGAACAACTTTTTCGATTCTGTTCACATCATTTTTTGGTTAATGGATATGTCACTAGAATTATTTATGATATCCATATGAAAACAGTTTCCAAAGAGATTGTTTGATATCATTTTTTCACTTGAATATCATAAATAGTGTTTAAGTAATATAAATAATTCTATCTTCGATCTGAAAAAGGAATACAAAGAAAACAACACTTAAAAAATCAACAATATCGGAGCTTCTCCTGAATATGGCCTACATTACATTTTCATTGATGCGACCATCAACAATTGTACTATACTACACGTATATCTCCCCAGCTGGGAGCTTTTGGCCATTTATACCATTCACCACTTGTAACGGTGCCCTAACGTAAACATTCTTCGTCAAACCTTTATTTTTCACACTGTTTGAACTCTCCCCCTCCGAGGGCAATTCTTTGACCTCCTTCAGATAGCTAGACTGCCTAGAGTAATTTTTACTGTTCTTGAGGAAACTATCGGAAGTTTGCTGCGACGAAGTATGTGTGGACGAGCTTGTGGTGCTCTTTCTCGTGATTTCCGGCTTCTTCCTACACCTAATTCGTAAGTTCTCAGCCCCGCACAGCTTGAAAAATCCCCCTCTGAACTTTGAGCTCATTATGTTATACAAGATGGGGTTAACCGCGGAGTTAATGTGAAACATAATGCGGGAGAAGTAGAGGATGTTATAATATCTTTCGAAACCGATTTCAAGGCTCCAACCTGCTGGCGCGATTATTATCCACAAAGTTAGAGCCCTGAAGGGCAGTAAACAAATGAAGAACGCTAGCACAACCGTACCCAGCATCAAGATTACCTGTTTTCTGTACTTTATCACGCTCTGGCAGGGTACTGTTGAGCATCTTTGAGCTATCATTATCGTTGGTTGCGACATTAGGGATTTTGCTATCAAAGCGTAGATGGCAATGAGGACACCCAGGGGAAAGAGAAAAAATATCATAATGGACCCAATGAAGAATATACAAGGCAAAAGGTCTTCGACCAAGCTGAAACAAACGAATACTAGAGATCCGTCGAAATATTCTTCCATGCTGTACTGAGTGATGGCGAGAATTGGGCTGAAAAATAGAAAAGAGTGTCAGTATGTGATGCGAAACAAATAACCGTAATTATCGCTTTGAGTTTATTTCAGATCACTGGATTATTTGAATTGAAATGAGTAGATATTAGGATACATTAGTTTTTGAGAAAAGAAAGGTTTTCTGCCTTTGAATTATACGAAAATAACTTTTATCTATTCAGTTTGGTACTCGAAACAGTCGTACAAACTGAATAGAAAAAAGTGATGTTTGTTTAATTTAATTTTTATATGGGTGTAGTTGTTTCGAACGTTCTTTTTCTTTCGTGTAATTAAATGTTCACTAAAAAGTAATTGTTTCAGGAGGGCTTTTTCTTCCCTTAAAGAATTTATTAAGAACTTGATTGCTTTCTTTATTCCTTCAGAAGGAATATCCCTCCATAAAAACGAAGAGAAAATTTATATTTTCCCAAAAACTGTATCATTTGTTTTCAATTTGTGGAATTCAACAATCTAGGGACTAGGGACTAATAACGCACAGGCAGATGATTTCGATTTGAAATCCAGAAAATTTTGAATGAATTTGATTGGTTTAACATCGTTAACGTTTCCCTCTCTTTTTGTTTGTTAAATATGTTAGAGTAATGCGAATTGTTTTTCTGAATTGTCAAAACTGAAATAAAATGAATATAATAATCTGATATAGTCTTATTATTTAATAGTGTGAATGAGTGTGAATTCAATAATTATGACATGAAACAATCAATATGAAACGGAATCTTTACCTTCATGCTCTTATGTCAACAAAATGAATTTAAATATACCAATCATTTCAAATTAATTAAAAATATTAATATAAATAAGAATGACAATGTTTTTGTAAATACTTTTCTTCTGTTCGAATTTAAATATTTCATACGAATGAAAATTAAAATGTTCGAAATTTTGTTCTACAAAGAAATGCAATGAAGAAATATGTCTCATTGATTTGCTATTCTACACGAATAGTGCACGTAAGACGCCCGAAAACAAATTTTTTGAACTCGCAGGCTTTTAGGACTCGCCTACGGCTTGTTCGAGAATTTTGTCTACTCATCCGGAAAAGTATTTTCCGGATTTGTTACGTAAGTTACTTTTCTATTTGAGAAGTTGAACTCATTGCGACATATAAAATGGATTGACTTGAATGATTGCTTTCATCTTCATTCATGAAATTTGTAGTTGTTTCATTTCTCAAAAGTATGCAGAATCTCAGGTTTTATATTCGAAGCGATAATTACGGTTGTATCATGCCGGGGAATAATTACTGGAGATTATCTACGCAAGACTATTGAAGAATAATTGAAAAGTGTGCAGAATTTCTCCTCATCAGATATACCTCTGATAAAGAATAATAGTTCGCTTTCCTGGTACTAAAACATATTCCTGGTCATTCAGGCTTTATTTCCACAGAACTCTTTTATGTTCGATTGCTTGATTTCTGATATACAAATACGGTGTGGTCTCATACATTTCCGACAGATGTGCAGAAAATTCACTTCAAATCTACCAAAGAAAACATTCATAATCTAGTGCAGTTTCCATTTCCAATCCAACATAATAGGAATACATTTTGTGAAGTTCCCTTGTGATAGAGGTTACAGTGGTTTACCAAAAAATATAAACATGCAATTTCGTCCAGAACCAGATAAAAACACAATACCGAAGACCACACCGAATTTCCCTCAAGAGACCAATATAAGAAAGTGTTTTGATACCATTTGGTGACATCTTGTGAACTATTCGTATAGTTTTTTACCAAAAAATATATGAAATTGAATGATTATGCTTTCTTCTTAGTTTTTTGTGGTGATTCAAAAACTGTCACGAAATATTTTGAAGTTTACGAAACTATTTTATTTTCAATTATGTCATTGAAAATCATTCAAAAACATTTTTCTTCATATGAGTATGGCGTCTCGCCTATCTGATCAAAAGTCGTTTGGATCAAATTTAAATAATGAAAACGAAGCCAGAAAATCAATATTCATAAGCAAATTTTGTGATCCATGTAGCTAGATGATTTTCAATGTTTTCGCTTATTGATGAATGATATTGATACTTTGGCTATTTCAGTTCAACTATACCTAAAATTCGAAAAACGTCAAAGTGAACTGTAAACGTAATTTTCTTTCGAGAGAAGAAAATCCTGAGTATGGATAATTGGAAGTGATAATGAACATGCTCACAAAAATGTTCACACAATGTCAAAAAAAATGATATCAGAATTTATAGCAATTCCAATCCAAAATCGTGTTTCTAAACTGACTAGTAAGGCCTACTGTCTACAAGGTGCTAAATATATACAGGGAAGAAAATATCAATGATAATTTGTGTGTCAAACTCATTCAGTATAAAATGAATGATTGAAAAGAAGAAAGCAATAAGTCAAAAGATTAAATACTTACATTTCCTTGGTTACAATGATTTGTGAGAGATATGCTGATCGCAAAATATGCTGATGCAATGTGGAAGGAATAACAATTTCATTTATACAAAAAATCATATATAACACTTTATTAAACAACTATATCTTTGGTAAACATCGAATGCATTACAACAATTTAAGTTAAATCTATTATAAACATTCACATTTGAATTGGAAGCGGCAAGATTCACTACTACTACGATCATCCTAAATTAGTGAATTAATATGTGAATATATACCTAGTTTTCATACATAATGTTTATATGAAAACTTTCCGTCGATATTATCTTTCTTCCAGAAAAATTTCTGAAAAATCGAAAAGCTGTACCAAGTCGACATAGTTTTGGAGTATAAGTTTATTCCCCATGGTAATGACATCATTAACTGATGAAGCTACCGTGTAGCGAAACGCGTTTTAAATAAAATTTATTGTAAAAATGCTATAATTATTAACATGGATAGTATTAACTTGTCTACACATTTAAGAGATGGAACTATAGAAGTGGAACACAAGTTATGATCTCGATGTAACACTTGAAAAGTTACAATTTGATAGTGAGGAAGATGAGAAGTTATTGTTGAATATTTGAGAACGAATATTATTTCTCTTTGCTTACTCAATCTGATTAGTTTAAACTGTACTAGTAGAGAATTATAATCATACTTAGGTCCAGGAAAATATTGTGTTTCATGAAATAAATAAATTTACAAATAGAATTTTCTTTTAACCAATGTGGCATCCTCATGTATTAGTTAGAACTTGGTTTCATATTGAACTGAAATAATCTAGTTTGCTGCACACGTAATAAAGAAAGACAAGCGATAACTTCAGATTTATGACATATTCTATATTGCGTTCAGGAAATCCCAAAGATCTGTTATATAACATTTGATATAATTTTGTCAATATATTGCATGCATGTCAATTCATTGTCAAGGTCTACTACTTTCTGTAATGAGCCGCTATTGTTGGTGTATTCGTAGGTTATGGGGAAAACTTTCCTTGAAAAGGAGTGAGTTCCCTATGAAGTTTTATAACATCAGCAAAAATGATTTTTGAAAGGGAGTATATCATTTACAAATAATCTCAGAAAAAGAGGTCCTACTCTTTCACTCTTCGGGTACACCAGATGGAGAATTTGATATATATGACATGAGTTGATGATTTGCAAAAAAGTCTTGAGACCAGTTCCAATTCAAATAAGAATTGAAAATCTCCCATTTGATGAACTTTCACTAAAAGCAGACTCAACATATTATTTTTTCGCTAGAAGGGTCTGAAGATGAAGCAACCGTGACCCAACACAAGACAGTGCTATTTCAACTCACCATAGATCTCATCAGTAATAGTAGGCTGAATTATTGATGCATTTTCAGACGCTGCAAGCTTGAGGAACTGAAGACAATGGCATATCTCCTAACGAAGAAGACATCTATGATATCGACAGAAGATTCAACCCACTATTATCAAAGATGAACGAGACTCTTTAAGAAAATTTGGTGCAAAGCCAAGCTGCGATATCGATTGGCGAAAGACTTTTATCCTATGCCTTTCACTAGATTTCTTTGCACGGTAACTAGTTGTTCCCATAAGTGGCATCTTCCCTTAGGAAGATGTCATCAACTTTACTTTTAGAAGCTTGTACTTCAAGGACATCAATAAATTTGTTTTTTATCATTTCTTTTAACTAGTTGTCTTGCAATCATCGCTGTAGTGAAACTAATTGTCTTGGGAAGCCTAGTCCATCTTTGACACTCGTTGACTGTTGATCCCAAATATGGCTTCTTCGTATTGGAAGATGTTAAAGCAATTTTAATTGAAATTTTTCAGCCTTCAAGCAAGCAACTGCTATTACTTCGTCTTGACTTTGAATATTGCTGGCTTATGTATTTTTCATATAATTTTTTCGGAAGGCAGATAACAAAGAGGGAAAGTTTTCGATTTGACACTCTGTATATTTCTTGCTATAATCGTTGGATCAGTTTTCAGTATGGGATAACAAATAAATAATTAGGATGAACCAAATAGTGTGTTAAATTTCGCCGGGATCCAAAACTTCAATCTAGTCTAAACGAAACTTTCTTCGTCTTGCTTTCGATCAAGCTTCATGAATTTTTCATGGAGATCGATTTGTTCCTCAGTGTTGTCATAACATTTACTATGAAAACATTTTTGAAAATCTGTGCCTTCCTGAAAAATTAAAGCGTTGTCTGTAAGCACATCAAAATTAGCATGATCCCTAGTATTTCCGTCATCAAAATCGTCATATTCTTCGTCTATACTAGTAGTTTTGAGAGATTGTGCGGTTTTTGAAGACAATTCTTTCAGTATAATTGAATGTGAGTCAGTGCTCCTATTAGAGTCAGGAGACTCACTATAACTTTTCATTAAGGTTGAATTATTTCTTGGTCTATAACAAACCCTGTAATTATAACTGTCATGGCTACTTCTGAAGGTACTACTACTCCTAGTAGCAGTGGTACTGGTTGTACCATTTCTGGATCTTCGGAATATTTTTCTCTTGGTGTCTGAACAAATGACAAAGCCGTGTCTGAATTTGGAACTCATCAAATTATATAGTATTGGATTCACTGCTGAGTTTAGATAAACCATTATTCTACAGAAATACAAAATATTGTAATACTTCTCAACGCCTAGTCTGAGAATATTTTCTTCCGGTGCTACAATAATCCAAAAAATAAAAATTCTAAACGGTATTAGGCAAAGAAAAAAACTTAAAACTACCGTTCCCAACATCAAAATCACTTGTCTTCTTGCTCTAATTGAATAATTATCTATGTGCTTGTTCAAAACTAACGTAGCTGCATTAGAGATGAGATTTTTTGCTATGATGAAGTACAACACCACGAGGATGATCAAAGGAACAATGAAGAAAAGGAGGATGCTGCTGAGGAAGTAGAGGGCAGACCAAAACGTGTTGGCTAGTGTGTGACAGGCTGGAACCTTGGATCCATCGAAATATTCGATGTGTTTGAATTCTGCTATGCCTATCATTGGGCTGGAAATAATAGGTAAGTTTACATTTCTGTTCATTCAAAAGCGGAAAGCTTTGGTCACTTGGCTCAAAATAAAATACAATGCAAAAACCATAACCAACTCTTCCACCAAGGAATTATGCTGTATACAGGATAATACGGGAATAATCAAAGTGAAGCTTTCAGGTCGAAAATTGAAAACAACAATTTTGATATTTAATCATATACAACAAATTTGAATTTTTGGTAAACAGGAACATCCAAAAAACAGTAATTACACGAATCGCTTGAGGAATGTAATATTTGAGTCACTTGTTATCGATTACTGAAAACTAAACTAAAAAAATGAAACATTTTAAAAATACTACTAAAAAGCTCAAGACATAACTGTTCTGATATTTTTGCTGAGAATCAAATTTATTGTACTTCCATTATCAATATCTGATTATATTTTTTTATTTCGATCACTGCTTATGTTCATCTTTCATTCAGGTTTGTCTCAATACGTAATAATCTGATTCGTTAATATTATCATGTAGATATTCGAAGTATACAGAAAAATATGAATCTTACTAGTACAGTTTACTGTGAAACTTTCACATTCATATAAAAAATGCCACAAAAGTTCCATTTGAAAATCTGTATGGTAGATTACCTACACAATATAAGTTTTTCATATATTCCATTATTTCCAGTAACTTAAATATTGATTTTCTCCTAATTAATAAATATAGTTTAAAAACTGAAAAACACGCTTTTGAAGAACATCGAACTAGAAAGTTAAAAATATTTTTTTAAATAAGATCATTAAAGTGTTCAAAAAAAATCTTATGCTATAAAAGCGTGTTTATTAGTATTTTTAAATTATAAATATATTTTATCTAATCTCTGAAATCAATCAGCTGTATATTGTTAAAAAAATTGACCATTGATATTTTTCGATTCCAGAAAGGGAGCCTGAAATTCAGCTACCAAGCCCAAGGCAGCAGGCGCGCAAATGAGGGTTACAAATAAGACAGCAGGCGCGCGTGTTAATTATCAAAACAAACACTTTCAAATGAAGAAATACATATAAAGTGAGTTCGAATTATATCAAGGAGGTTACGTACAGCGCCATCTGCCTGCGAATCGATCTAGCAATAATGTTGATAATTCTGTTAAATACAGATCACGAGCTTGACAGTTACAAGCAAACAAACAAACAAACAAATATACAGGTGAAGCTAATAAAATCATGTTAATTAAAAATGAAAGTGTTTTTCGTCAATTTTTGTTTTACCGAATATTGTGAGACTTTGTCGCATTCATTATTTGAAACTCAGCAAATAAGTGAACATGATTTTTTTTCTTTTTGGAACTTTTCCACAATAAATAATCTTCAATCTATCTTTATAATGAGTTTTGTAAAATATGAAGACTTGGTGGTGGTTATGTTACAGAACAAACCAACCTAACCCACTACAGTTTTCAATTTCGCCTAAACTATTTATTTTTTATTCCACCCAAGAAAAACCATTATTATTAACATTACAGTTGTTTATTTTTTCGACTAATTCCAAACTGCACTTGAGTAGTGAAGTTTCTAAACACCCAAAATAACTAATTGTGTAGTGAATTATGAATAATTCTAAATGAGGTTTGCGGGTCATTAAGAAATTGTCATATTATATTCTTCAAACCCCCTACCAATTTTTTTATAAAGAAGGGGTTAAATAGGGTTTCAGATAACGATATTCTTACGACTTCAAAACAAATTCAATTTTTTTTGGGCTGAATGCTATTTACAGAGTGATTGTAAATTTTCAATTCCTTTTATACCAGTGTTAGGAATCACACGTTGAAAGGTGAGACCTCGTTAGTCCTTAGCTTGCACAAGTTTCGACTTCTGAGGATTGTCGTTTGTAGGGGGGCGGCAGTTGGTTAACGGAGAAAACTTTTTTTTTGTATTTTTTTTAAATATCTATGAAAATTGTTCGTTGGTGTCAATAGAAAATATAAACCCTATTTCAACTTCGCTCTTTTCCGGAGCCCAACAAATTTTCAACTGAATTTTTTCAAAAGCGTATCATTTGATCTAATTGATTACCTACCTATAAAAAGTGCATTCCCAACAACAATTTCACCCCTCCGTAATTTTTGAATATTTGTAAATTAATTGGATGTAGCCGTTATGGTAGGTAATCATAATGATAAACAGAGAATTGAAACTTCCTATGTTTTTTTTAATGTTTTTATTTGTAACTAACTTTATTGCAGTTTCGTCTATAAGGAAATTTTCAAACTTATCCATTAAATTAAAAATGATTGATTATATCAGCCCGTATATAACACCACTGTAGGTAATAATAGAGTTACTAAGCTTAATTGAGTACCTGCATTTTGTGACAATGTGGGTACGCTAATTTGAAAACCGGTAAGTAAACTAAATCGATTTGATCATTCAGCAGATTGGGTTAGGTTAAACCTGTTGAATGATCGAATAAATCTAGTTTAGTTTACCCACCAGTTTTCATATTTCCGTATCCACATTGTCACGAGTAAACAAAATTTAGGTGCAAAATTGAGTACCTCTATTATTACCTACAGTGGTGTTATACATATGAGGGCTAATTTAATCAATCATTTTCAGTTCAATGTATAAGTTTGAAAATGTCTTTAAAAAACGAAACAACAGTAACGTTATTTACAAATAAAAGTGTCAAAAAACATAAAAAGTTTCAATTCTCTTTTCTTCATATTTATAAATACTTTACATAATTTGAATATGTTCAGTTCTGGGATATCTTATATACAGTGCGAGTCTCTAACATGGAACAAATTCACTAAATCAAAGGTGTTGTTTCTTTCGGAAACATGCTCGGACACGTCGATTAGTATTTCAAATTGCCATTATTTTAATACAAAAAAAATTATACAGTATGTCTCAAGTATGAGATATGACATCATCAATAATTTTTTTAAATGACAACCCTGTTTTTCAATGAGTTTTATTGAAGGGTTCAACAAGTTGCACATGCATGCCAAATTTCAATTTTTACTCCTTGTCCTTTAAAATTGTAACGTTTACAATTGTGTAATCGTTACTTTCTTCATCAAAGAAGAATAAAGTGTACCTTTTTCCATTCAATTATCACTTGTTCACCATATAAATTTGTGTTATTGAAGGCATACATAAATTGTGATTTCTCGATGTATAATACTTTTATTTTCACAGCTCACCGAGATCTCTGATGCGGCGTTCAACCGAAAAGTATCTTTTATTATTGAT
>WOGP01005565.1:0-13045 GCA_015342065.1 Leptinotarsa undecemlineata | reverse complement strand
GACCTTGTCCTCACTTTCTCGGTGATTTGGTTGGTCCTTTGCTTCTGTAATTGTTTCCTGTTGGTTTCAATGTTTCCGATGTTTTTGATAGCCTTGAACATCGAAGATAGGTTGTAGATTTGTCTCTCTTCTATAGATACTTTCACGGGAAGTGTTCAAGTGACTTAGCACATTAGATTCCACAAAGAGCGGTACATATCAGAAATACGCGACGGAATGTGGCTGCTCATCGTTTTGTGGTTCACCTCAGTACACCTCGAACTTCACTGTTTTGGAACTGCATTTATAAACTTCATGAGAACGTTTTTCCGAGTGGATCTAATCCACAGCGATTCAAATCCAATGTGAATCGCAACTTTTTAAAACCTAACAACCCTATATGGGCCCAACTAGAATTTTTACTTATAGGAATGGTCATACTAGTTCTACTTGTATCGACTACATGGTCACTACCCTACCTAATGATACTTTCAAATGTGAATTGATTCAGCCAAATGTAGCTGACCACTTAGGCCAACTTTTGACGTATGTCAAAGAGTCAATGGTAACACTACTCAAAGAGTATTCTTTGAGTAGAGTTCCTCAGGGGTCTATCTAGATCCAGTGCCCGATCTAGGGAGGGGGCAAACCGGGCAATTGCCCGGGGCGGCAAAATTGAGGAAGGCGCGGCGTCGGCGGCGAAAATTTGAAACATGGTTAAACAAAAAAAAACGCACCCTACACAAAAGTTGTTAGAATATATTACTATTGACATCACTGAAATTTCAAATCATATTTTAGTAGATTACAAAAATAAAATGTGGTCACACTGCGTCCTTCAAGATGTGCTGGATTTGAATAAATATCTTAAAACGAAACTTATTTTGTTTCATTAATATCGACAGGGAAAATATTTCTTTTTATAGGTTAAAATAACACCATCTATGGAATAACGCCTGGGTAAAAGGCGGCAAATTTTTTGGCCGGAGCGGCGAAATAGCTGGATTGGGCGCTGTCTAGATGCTATCATCTTTCTTCAGTATATAAATGATCTGACATCTTAGATGGCAAATGACACTAGTATACTGAGGAACAATAAAAATACCTTAAACCTCTACAGAATCGTATCTTTCATTATTAAGAGTATCACTAACTTTCCAATATCTCTCGATGAAAGTGTTATCAAGAACAAATTAAGTACTGAATTCCTTGGAATTATCATAGAGATTTGATGACCACATCAGAACCTCACCAAAAAAATTCTTCGGGGTCTTACATATTAATTAAGAACAACCTCTAGAGATTTAGGTTCTACAACTGCTAAAACCGTTTATTATTAATCAGTAGATTATCATTTATAGTATGGAATTCCTTTCTGGGAAGTATGTTCTAGAACCCACTTGAGTTATGTGTTTTCGCCTTGAAAATTTGTTGATTATTTAAAATGAAACAACAAGACTCTTGTAGGCCTATATTCCACTCGTCAGTGTCTTGACTTTAGGCTACGTATCTTGACACTTACTGAAGGCTCAGTAATTTACAATGGCATAAAACTATTTATTCACCTGCCAATTGTGTTAGATGCATAAAAAGCCCAACAAAATTCAGAAATGCTTCCAATGTTCTGGTATCTGATAAAGCCTATAATAGTTTGGGCAAATTGTTTGAGATACTTCTACTATAATTTTTTCTTAAGAAGGCTTAACAATAGGTATTAATCCTAAGTTAGTGTTGAAGTCAAACTGACTGTAAACATCTGCTTTTATTATCTTATCATATAAACTTATTTACACTTATATATACCTACTAAGTGAATGCATGTATACATTTTTCTTGAATTATTTATAGGTGCATGCTTTGTCAATAAGATCCATTCTTCTGACAATAATATTTGTTTATTATTATTCATATCATTATTTTGGCAATAGCCCAGAAGACTAAGATAGCTGCCATCTCAAAATTTCACAAGTTTCGTTATTACCATATCAGGTTAGATTTTGGGTTAAATATAAACCGTTTTGACTTATCTCTGATCCACTCTGGACCAGTTCATCCATGAAAATTACCGCTTCACCTTGCACAGCCTTGTTTTCACCTTAAAAGGCTTCAAATTTTGAATAAAGACAATTTTATAGCCATTTGTTTTGTTGTGACACCCTGTATTGAATGATCTTGAAAATTCAAGAAATGTCTTTAGTCCTTTCCATGCGAATCGCAGTTAGATTTTAATGTATAAAATCGTTGACCACATCAATTTTCTAAAAACATATTGAACTTTAAAAAAAAATCAGTTTTCTTCTCAAGTTCCACCCTGTAGCTATTGTACACATCTATTACGGTGATGTTTTAATGCACACCCGATTACAGAAGATTACTAAACGATAGGGTTGTCCCCCATTTTAATAGACTAATGCCTCGATGATATCACAATGCTTTTAAACGGGGTGTAAATTTACTTGCTGTCTGTGAATCACGTCGTGTTTTAGCTGGTTAAATGATCGATGAATGTCAGGAATGTGTCTTGAGGGGTTCTGCTAAAAGATTTGATAGACGAGGTCACAGTTTCTTAAAAAAAAAAAGATTATTAGTCTCGTGTCCAACACTTTTTTTTTTTCAACTTTTAGCCATTTATATTGGGCTTGAATCTCTGTAGATTATATTGATTTGATAAGCACCTGCCTTTGTCACTTACTTACGTATTGTGGGGTGTAATCAAGAAGCTAAGTTAGTCGAACATTTTCTGTGAAAGTATTCATAACCTCGTTTTCACGAGTACCTATATAACGTTTATCGTTATAACCGAGGCTCTAATTTCTAATATCCACCACCTGACAATCAAATGTAACTACACCTTTATATATAATAATGCTAAAAGACCCAGTAGTCACTCGTGTCCTAACCTTTGATGTTTGTGTCTCAGGACACAAACATCCATAATTATCCGCCACGAGTGGACTTATCGACATCATATACACTGCTCAACAAGTGAATAATACATATAAACTGTTAAGTAGGTGTTTGGTAGTAATGTAGAATATTATGAAACGGTTTGAATTTTTTATTCAAATTGTTCCACATTTTTACTCGCTTCTTGTCTGTTTGGTTCAAAGTTTGCAATCGACTTTGCAGTTACCGAGGAGATAAAAGGACTTGCAACTTCAAACATAGCTTAGAACTGGATAGAATGCAGTATTTTTGTATACTGTACAAATAATATGAAACGTATAAATCGAACAAGTTTCGGAATGTGCGTCGGAGTGTTTCAAATGAATGAAAAGAATTAGTTTGTAAGTCCAACCCAGCCGGTCCTCTTGAGATGCAACATTAAAATAAACATGTATGCAGGTGATTATTTTCAACCAAATAAAGAATAATGCATTTTTACCAGTACCACTGCAAAAGTGTTCTCCTTAAAGAACATTGCACGAATAGATGCCAGATTTGCCTGCAGGAATTCACCCTGCCCATATCGAAATAAAATTATGATAGTTAGGTTTATCTAAGATGCCGTTGTACAAGTAACTTGATCCCTGTGATCTGAAAAACATTGCACAAGCATTTTTTTATTATAATTCAATACCCCTCCTGACACTAGAAAGGAAAATAGTTGATCTGACAGTTGTTTACCATTACAACCTACATGGGGACTAGAGATGAGTGATACATCGGTCCAGCAACAACTGTTGTTTCATTCATTAAGTCCTGGATGGAAATATATAATTTGTATCTGCTACAAATACACCTCTCGAATATTTAAAAATATGAGTACAAAATATTACATTGTCATAAACAAATGAATTATTGCACATATTAAATTATAATACTTAAACTATAAATAATAAATTATTAAGCACTAAAGAAGAAAATCATATTTATACATGTTGGGAATTCAGTAGTTTTTCATGTTTTTATGTGTTTTCCAGCATTTCAACTGTCGGTTTATAAACTTGATGGAAAAAAGTATCCGAAGTGTCAAAAACAATTATAGCAAATAATCCATTGAAAAATCTTAACAAGGATGAAGAAATGTGATTGTTGAACCATTGTAACAAAGGTTGAACATTGCTCTTTTATAATTTTTCCAATATTTTGCATCACCGGAACAATAAACTCAACAAAGATGGGGACACTGTAAATTTCCACATATATTCTGGTTAGAATTTGAATATGCTCTGAAATAAGAAGAGATATTGAGAACATCGTTTTTTCCAAATTCTAAACATATATTACAATTGTGCTTATCAAACCATTTTATCAAGTATTCGCAATATATGTGTCCATACATTACATTAGTCACAACAAAACTCTTCTTTATCATGATTTTGGACATGAAAACGTTGCCGATAAATTATAGAGGCAATCCACGGCGCATCCCAAAACTATCTGCTACGATTCGATCGTGCGCGCTGTGATTTATTATCAAGAAGTGAGGATAGTCGGACTACTGGGTCTTCTTCTGGGAATTTTGACGATTGGTAACCTGGCATTTTTATGGAATCACTTCGAGTGAGACAACCTAAACATCTGAGGGAAGGGTGGTGGAACAAATCACCGATGATTAGCAAATTGCCGAAAAGGCAGATCCATAAGAAGAAGAAGAACTTGGCATTTGTCAATTGTCAATGGAGTTAACCAAACAAAAACTGTATTGTTTTTGGTTGTGTTTATAGTAGAAAAAACCTAAATCTGTTTTAGCTTGTTGAAAAAGAAAAGTTACATCATGTCAGGGGGAGGAATGCTTTACGGGGGAGATGAAATAGGTGCTTTGGTGTTCGACCCCGGACATCATTCTTTGCGAGTGGGCTATGCCCAAGAAGACACTCCAAAAGCCGAAATCCCAGCAGTTGTTGGAGTTGCCCCTGATAGCCTAAAATTGGAGCCCGAAGTTAAACCCGATGACAGTAATGTTTCTTCGAACAGTGCTTGTGAGTATTCTTTGAAAATGTCGGCACTTGTCCACCTTTGTATTTTTGTTTACTACAAACAAGTGTGCCTCAGTGCAGTGCATAAATATCTAATGTATTTTCTAAGAAAAACAATTTTCGCTTAACATTCTAAACATCTAACAATCCTACACAAAATTTGCAATTAATTGCCTATTTCCTTGTCTAATACCACGAGGGATATTGACTCATCTGTAAAACATTTGTCTAAGTTTCCTTACCACCCTAATAATGTCCCAATTTTACTATCTAAAAACAATAATGCCATTAATTTAATCACTTATATCAACTTCTAGCGCTCAAGTATTACATTGATACAACATATTTACACACACCAAAGCCTAGTATGGAGCTTCACAGTTACATGAAAGACGGAATGATCGAAAATTGGGACATGTTCGAAAAAATATTGGACTATTCCTATGAAAAAGTAAATATTCCAAACTAATTGCATTTCACTTTGAATATTGAAACTTTTCTTGTAGATTATTCAGTCAGAATCTCAATTCCACCCCGTCCTGTTCTCGGAATCGCCTTGGAACCAGCGCCAGAAAAGGGAAAAGTTGACAGAATTATTGTTCGAAAAATACAAAGTACCTGCATTCTTCTTGGTTAAAAACGCTGCTTTAGCAGCATTTGCTAATGGAAGAGCTACTGCATTAGTTATTGATAGTGGTGAGTTGAAAAACTAATGAAATTTTGTTTGCAATTTTTTGCGTCTTTTCACAATGTGAATGTATCTAATATAGTAGGTATTGGAGAAAAAAAATTACTTTCTACGTCTCTGTTTTTACATTGAAAATCCGCTGTTTATTTAATTAAAAATTAAATGAATACCTTCGCAAATTGAGGTGTCTTCATTGTCTTTATCAAACTTCTATAAGAAATTAATTTGAATCTTGAGAACCTACAATGTTGTTCATCACATTTATATTTTATTTTAATATCAACAGGAGCAACACATACTTCAGCCGTACCTGTCCTCGATGGTTACGTCATTTCAAATGCAGTTGTCAAATCGCCCTTGGGTGGAGACTACCTCATCCTTAGAGCAAAAGAACTGCTAGAAGGTATGGGAATCGAATTGACGCCTGCTGCTATGATCGCAGCCAAAGAAGCAGTCAGGGACAAAGAGAAACCAAAATGTACCAAAAAGAAGTTCTCTTTCCAACCGACCAACTCATGGATGAATTACATGGTGAAAAAAACTGTTCAGGACTTCCAACAGACTGTTCTGCAGGTAAATGAGGCAGTTGACTTTTCAGTGGTCACAATGACAAGTTTTCACAAACATACAAGTTTGACCAACGTAACTTTTCATCACAACTGTATATTGTAAAAATTAGACCAGTCTGTGGCATCTAATTTCATTAATAATCGCAACTGTCTAACATTACAAAAGTTAACCTCTCTTGTATTAGGTTTCTGAATATCCTTTCGACGAAAAGGCTGCGGCTACAATTCCTACCGTCCATTATGAATTCCCATCTGGTTACCACCAAGATTTTGGATCTGAACGGTTCAAGCTAGCCGAAGGTCTCTTTGATCACCCCATGTTAGGAGCAGGCTACATAAGTATGATTTTTCATTATCCAAGCAATTTTAATCATGAGGACGAGATAAAGAATATTTTTTTCAGCTGCTACAAGTGCCGGTATGTGTGATGTCGATATTAGACCAGCCCTGTACAGTTCGGTGGTGTTGACAGGCGGAAATTCGTTAGTACAGGTAAGAAATATGTTCCAGTTGGGTCAAATAATAATAATCGTTGGAATCCAGAAATGTCTGTCGATTAAAATCATCTGCAATGGACGAGTTTCTTTAAGGATTGATATGAATCTCTGTTTTATATTTTTTGTAATTGGCTATCATGATTTCTGTCGAAACTGTCAATGTCATTTGTCACAATAATTCATGAATGAAATCATACACTTTTTTTCAAGTACAACAAACGAAGGTGAAAACTGCAATCAAGATTACAGCAAAAAATAAAAAACCAGACCATCACTTTCATCTACAACGAATATTGCTACAGATATTATTACTATTACTTTTCTTATCAGCAAATACTCAATTTTCATTCAATTAATGAAAATTCTTTAGAAAAAAACGTAAGAAAACTTCTAAAAGTTGAACGTTATACGAACTGATGATTAACAAGGTCTTACTTTTTGCCATGCGATTCTGAGCAGTAATCACCCATTGTCCCAAAAATAAATAGTTGAAATTCATCAGTGCATGTAGTTGACAGATACTTCATTATTACTGAATACTTTAGACGATTTTTAGGAATAAACTCCAAAATTTTGAAAACTATAAGTTGAAAATTTAATAGTATGGATAGTCTGTAGTTTCAACTTTTCAATAAGTATGTTAACTGCACTGAGTTTCATTGAGAACCAGTTGTTCATCATCAAAACACAAAAATACTTTGTTATTTTGTTCTAATCACTTGTTTTTTTTTTCATCTCGTATGTTGTTTTAGGGTTTCAGCGAGAGGTTAAGCAAAGATCTTTCATCCCGTACGCCGGGATCGATGCGACTCAAAATGATTGCAGCCAATGGTACAGTAGAGAGAAGGTTCGGAGCTTGGGTCGGGGGATCCATATTGGCCTCAATCGGTACGTTCCAGCAGATGTGGGTGTCTATGCAAGAGTATCAGGAGTGTGGGAAGGCCCAAATCGATCGAAAGTGTCCTTAAAATATGTCTTACAAGTGTAATTGTTATCAAACTTTCTATCAATTCCTCTATGATTTTTTGCAGAATATTTTTACACATTGAAAATAAACCAAATGAAGTAGATTTTTATTGGGGGTGCTTTCTGAAAGGGTAATACCAATATACCTTCGGGAAATTGAAATTTTGACATAAATCAAGTATTTCGTTAGTCCGGTCACAGTTTATTATTCTGTGGTCCGGTATCCGGAATTTAGCCACGGCAAACTTTAAATATGTCGCCTAAATGATACTTTAGATGAATTATACCAAATGTTCTTTACAACAAAAAGGGTATTTTGACCCATCAATAATTTAGAATACATTGGATAAAAAGCTAGTCTATTAGACCATATTTCACTTTACAAGAGATTAGTATTTGGTATTATATGACTGACGACTCTTTAATGACTACAAAAATTCAATTTCTGAGTTATTTTACAATGTATACTCGTCATTTCAATACGACGGGACTATTATTATTTCGTTGAACATTAAAAGAAATTAGTTTGTAACAATTTGACAGTATATTTAAAAGTTCGTATTAAATTCGATATCAAGTATATTATAATTTGAAATGTCTCTATATATGGTCTAATGGCCTCTAGTTTTGGTGGTCCAAAGCGTTTTGGCAAATGTAATTATCTCAACCAACGTTCTCTCTCCTTTTTAGGATATGAGTGGAGAAATCAACGAAAGATCTAATATTTCTGGTGGCAAATCTAAAAAAATAACTATACCAAACAAATATTCACGTAAAACTGGCTGTACATGTTTCAGGTATTTCATGATTGGCAACACTGATATTTGACATACTATTGAGAAAAATATGTGATTTTGATGGAGAAATTTCACCTCGTAAAAATCTTTATAATGTCAAGTCTCGATAACTGAGGAAGAATATCAATTCCACATACTCTAGATATAAATTTTCGTGACCAAAACATTAAATAATTTCATAAAATTCGGCAAAATTTTAATTTTTTACTCATCTTAATATTATATAAAATATCAGGATTGCTAATATAGAGATTGTAACATATAAATTCGCTCATAATATTTTATAATATCTATGGTTGCTGTCAGTTGTTTATTTATTTTATGGGCATACTGTATTTTGCGATTATGATAGATATGAGAAAATGATAGAAAAGTAAAACAAACAGTAAGCGCAGGAAACTGCAACGACAACGAACTCCCTATAGAATGTTTTTCACATGAAAAAAGATGCATTGTATGCTGTGATGTTGGCTACACTTTCTATCGATTTTATTGCCATTTGCGAACTGTCAAATATAGTGTCAACCGTCAACATGCTTTTGGTCTTTTTGATGTTTATCGAAAATTCACAAATTCCAACAGCAAATTTGCTTATTACTTCTCTACTATTTTAGAATTTATCTGATTGGAAATGGTGCTGAAAGTTAATTTTCCTCATTGAAATGCCCATTATATAAAACCAAAATTCTCATCTCTTGTCAAGTGATATAAGTTCTGGGAATGAGGAATGTTCCTCAATTTGGGTTATTACAGCAAATGCAAGTTTGAACAAAATAAAGTTGAGTTCAATTCATGAGTTTTTCTGGAGATTTTTCCAACACCAAATCGTTATTTTTAACACCTCGACACGTGTTTCGATCACCAAGTGATTATCTTCAAGAGGAAGATGATCACTTGGTGATCGAAACACGTGTCGAGGTGTTGAAAATAACGATTTAGTGTTGGGAAAAACTCCAGTAATAGTCAATACTACAGCAAAGGTTCCAAACAGTGCATCATAAGTATTCAAATTGATATTTCAAATGTTGGGTTTTAATTTTCAAAGGGATTTGTTTTTAATTCACATATTGACAACAGCGCCTAGAATGCTAGATCGGAGTTCAGGCACTAGGTTAGTAGTATGCTAGAAAAAGAAGAGTCATGTCAATAGTATCAAATTAAGGCAAAATATAATAAATTACAGTTCAATACCACCTCCACAAGCCACATAAACAACAGTTGTTTTGTTATTCATTTATATAGACGAAGATAGGTTAGGTGCACAACATGTCATATGTCACAGAATGTCTCGGAATTCGGAACATAAGTAAACAAAACAGCACGCTTCTGAAATATGTCACCTATGTTTGTCTCGTACGGGTAAAAGATTCATTGTCCTTTATTAATTATAACCGATGGTGAAATAGAAACGAATCCCTTCAAATGTTGAATGCATAATTTCATTCCTCTTCTTGAGAATTAAAATAATTTTTTAAAGAAGAAGGTTGAAATGATAAGTTTAGAATGCGTTGTTTTAGTGCTATTTTATGAAAATTACTTGATTTTAGTCAGGAGGAACATTCCCCATTGTCAATATTTTCAGTTTCCATATTTTTTTTCGATGTATTTAAAAGAGACAAAGAGATATCTAGAAGAGACAAAGATTTCACTCACAGAAAAGGAAATCCGTTTCGAGTTGTAGTTTTCCTAGCCGCCAATTTTAGGGAATTTTTATTTGCATTTTCGTCTGTTGGCGACATTGGCATTTGACATAAATGTCAGTATTAATAATGTAATAAAAGTAAATAAACTCTGTTTAATTTATATTTTGAATTTAATCATGATATCCAAAGAAATATCGAATATTATTAAACTGGTTTTAAAAGATAAGTTAGTAGGGAGGGTTGCTATAACTATAACGTTATTTTCAGTATTGGTTGGAATTTTCGTCAGGTATCAAAACCAATAAATATCGCAAACATCAAACTGATCTGATTTTCTTGCAGTGCTGCCGCTGCTTTAGTATTATATTCGTCGTATATATTAGGATACATCGTTTCATGGGTTTTAATCAAGTATCAAAGTAAAACCGCCGTATACTTGCAAAGGCTCACGAGCTTTTATCAGAAACGAACTTCAACAAAAGTGTCCATCAAACAGTCTTGCAGCGTTTGCGACGACTTATCTTGTAAAAGACATCAACAAACTAAAAGTGTAACTCCTTGGAAATGCATTCATATCAGCTCTGATCTTAATGAAGCTATTGAACATGTAAGAAATTTTGAAAATGGATTTTTATTTATATTAAACATATCCATGATCCTCTTGCATATCAAGCTTTCATGAAAGAGTACTTTTCAAACAAATTTAGAAAGTTTTCGGTACATCCATTTTACAAAAACCGTGATCATGAAGAGGCAAATCAACTGAAAAGATTTTCTAGCAGTTATTGAAATATTTATTTGATAATATTGATAGGAGAAATTCATTGTCAGGCATTTACTTTGATTTCTCAAATGCGTTCAACAGAAGGAGTCCGATCCTGAAGTGGTCCGACAGCGCCCGTCCTCACGCTTTACAAATCACCATCTGAAACCGTGATGATGAGTATCAAAGTTCCGTCTCACCCACCATACGGGCCAGACCTCTCGCCAAGCGACTATCATCTTTTCAATTACTTTCTCATCGGTAGAACCTTCGCCAATCAGGATCAGACAAAAACTGCCTTCGTCGACTTCATCAAGTCCCGAGCACTTGATTTTTATGCTGACGGAATCAATTGAGTTGTGTGACGTTGGCAAAAGTGCATTTATTTAAATGTCGCTTATTTCGATTAGATTGAATTACTGAGACACTTTTTTTATGTTACCTGTGACCCATGAAGATGGTATACGCTCCATTAAAAAACTCAAGAGCTCAAACTCTTATGATATATATATATATATTATTTAAATAGCCTTATCATCAAAGAAACTCTAAATTATCTCATCGAACCGTTAACCATTCTTATAAAAGGTTTTTTTCTTGAGGGTTTTTTCCCAGATGTATTGAAATTTAGTTAAGTTATACCTATTTTCAAAAAAAGGAGATCCTTCATCACCTGACAACTACAGAACTATATCTATTATACCCATCTTGGGAAAAATAATAGAGATCATAGCTAAAGAACGTCTGATGAGCTTTATGAATAAATATAGTATTCTCCACAAACATCAATATGGCTTCGTGAAAAACAGATCCACAACTGATGCAGTTATGGAAATAATACAAAATGCAATAATCAATGTGGAACGTGGCGAACACACCTCTTTAATGTTGTGGGATCTGAGCAAAGCATTTGATTGTGTTAATCACAATCTCCTTATAGAAAAACTTGAATACTATGGAATCCGAGGAACATCTTTAAATTTCTTTATATCCTATATCTCTTCAAGGAAACAAGCAGTTTGTTTGGGTAACACTCTGTCAGATACAAAAATTATGTCTCATGGCATCCCTCAGGGGTATGTTGTAGGACCTACATTATTTTTTATCTATATAAATGACATTTTCGACTATATGCTTCCCAAAATAATAATTTGCTTTGCAGGCGATAGGACAATGCTAAATGAAAGTTCCGATATTGACGTTATATTAAAAGTAAACCTAGAACTGGAAGAACGGGCGGAAAATGGTTCTCACGAAAAAAGTTGAAGCTAAATAGGGATAAAACCCAAAATACTATTATATCATCAAATAATCACTTAACAAATAACAATCATGTTGAACTTCTTGGCATAACTGTCGATGAATCACTCAAATGGGAAAATCACATTGAAATGTTGTGTAAAAAACTATCCAGCCAACTTTATCTACTTCGTAGGCTGAAGAAAGTTCTGAGCACCCAAACACTAACAACCTCCCATCAGTCACTATTCCGCACTCATCTAACATATGGTGTACTCCTATGTGGTAGGTCTTATGCTCTCAGAGCATTCCGTATACAAAAAAAAGCTGTCAGGATTATAGCAGGTGTCCCACTTAATGAACATTGCCAACCACTTTTTGTAAAATTCAAAATCATGCCGTTGCCTTGTATTTTCATGTACCACACACTGCTTCAGATTCACAAGAATAAAAATAAATGTTTTCCCATTGAGACTACCACAATTACACTACCAGAAATGCACAAAAACTGATACAACCCCCGGTCAAGCTAGAAATGTCAGTGTGTAATTCGCTGGATGAATGTTGTGTGTGAATGTATTCAAGAGGAGGGTGAAAAAATACCTTATAGAAACGTGTTTTTATAATTTGAAAGATTATATGAACTGTATATATACGGAATGATTTTTATGTTTTAGTTGTTGTGCTGAACCATCACAAATTTTACTGTCTTTTTTATGTATACACAACTTTGTACATTGTACCATTGTTTCCTGACTTGTCATAAATGTAATTTACGTATAACATGATCAGTTCAGGAGTATCTTGACGATTCACTTGAATCTTAACTTTTATTTATATGTCTTGTTATCTCCAGCTGAATATCTCAGTGTATTTTACATATTTAGCTTATTTATTTATTTCAAGGGATAAGCCAATTTTTACAAATATCTTTTTATAAATAGTACATGTGCTTACAAAACTAAAGATACATCAGATTTTT
>WOGP01005564.1:0-13045 GCA_015342065.1 Leptinotarsa undecemlineata | reverse complement strand
CTTCTTAACGAAGCCGTTTCGTTTGTATGGTGAATGGTCTTTCAGGTCAGATGGTGATAGTACGGATCTGCCGAACTCAAAGAACCTGATTTGGTCCCCAGCGGGGCAGGCACAAAGTATATGCTCTGCTGTTTCATAATTTTCCAAACAGAAGCGACACACACCATCTTCCGACAGTCCAAATTTCTGCATATGATGATTCAAATAACAGTGACCTGTAAGAAGGTCTGTTAGACATCGTAGTTCATCCCTACTGTAGTCCAACAACTTTTTGGTATCAAGCTTCGAGGGGAAGATTCTGCTAGGAGTCCATAAATCTTCTTGCCATCCAGGTGTTAAATGTTTGTAGTTTGGACATATTTCAAATTTTAATAATGTATAAATTGAAGATGTCAGGGTGTTGGAAATAAAATGCTTTTTGTGTTGGGTGAAAAAAATCTTTGATACCACTTATATTTCCTGAGTTAAGAAATTCCTTTAGTGTGTAGAACAAATAGATGTATGAAAAGGTAGACGTAGATATACCCCAAAAACTATAATTAGCTTACATTTTAATTGAGTTAACTAACATACGAGGTCGCTCATGGAAATAGAAACTATTTCCTGTGTTATTTTTGTCGTGTATCGTCAGTGATACCGATATAAAAAAGATCGTATGTTAGATTTGGCGCCAGTTGTACCGTGTGTTTCATCTTTAACGTTTTGAGGGTCAGGAGAGGACAACCACCTGTTGAAAATTTTTCGATGAAAGGTTTTTTTTGTTAGTCAGTGGGCTATGCTTGAAGTCTGGAAGTAAACAAATCTAAAGAAATGAACTTTAAACGTTCAAGCAAATTACGGATATGCAGTTGGTTAGTACCTCGTCCACTAGATGGAGTGACATTTTGTTGTTCGCTCCAACTTAGGGAGAGGAATGAAATACTCTGAAAGAATTCCGATTTTCAATTATGGAATATCATTGACTTGAGGTCGATGATGGCCACTATCTTGCACTGATGAGTGACTAATGAGCCCGAAACCGGTCTGCAAGTGTGCACGTTCCAAAATTGAAGGTCGACTCTCAGTTGTATTGCCAATTGCATATGCAGGAAATTTACTGTGAAGATTCCTGCACTGACGCCTGTCGGGTATAATTCAACGCCCTTCGTGGTATTAGCCAGGGGAGTAGTTTTTTTTCTGATAGGCGTCAGTCCATTCAACCTACTGTGTAGGTATATTCGAGACTAGCTTGAACGTTTAAAGTTTATTTCTTTAGATTTAAAAACGTTTTTTGTGTTTACTGTGTTGTATATACCCGATTGATTGGGCTCATTTCACAATTTTTTTTATTTCATAATTTGAAAGTTTATGTTTCAAATAGTACTACAAATAGTAGTAATAAACAGGTTTTTCGAAGATCAAAAGCTAAACAGACCGTAAATTTATATACCGAAAAAGAAATCGTTCTAAAGAAATAGAAAGTACAGAAAGAATTGGAGAAAATTCCTACTATATTCCCCCGAGGACAGAGAGAGTTTGAGTACATCAGACATGACTTCTGTTGATACATCATCAGATTTTAGTTTGTCTGGAATATTAGTTGAAAAGTGGAATTCGAAAAACAATATTGAGCAATGATCTATTTACTTCATAGAGAAAAATCCGAAATTAAGTCTTGGAATCCCAAGAATTGAATTGACGATAGCAGCGATTCATAATCTCCAACTACAGGCCCGGTTGTCACCGCTCGAAGCTCGTTTGCCTGGTGTGACGTCACGATGTACCGCGGGCGATCTCACATTTTCAATTACTCTTGCTCAGTTGTTAATTGACATATAAACCGGAAAATTTTGTGGGATACTTGGAAGATGATTTATTTTTATAATGTATAATTTTCAATAAAAACTAAAATAGCCTGAATGAGCCCATTGAATAAAAGGAAAATTAGATGGCATCTCACTCATACATATGAACCTCAAACATGTTTTTCGGTACATTTCTCCCTCGTCATTGCGATGTAGTCAATTGATGAAAGGTGAAACTGGAACCTCTGGCGTAGATTGAAACACTTTTCACAATCAACAAAGATGGAATTCTGGCCAATCCACGGGTCAATCAAGTTGGTATCATCAGGAGAACAAGAAAACTAATTCCTAACTGGGATCTTTGTTACCGTTAATGCTTCACATGGCACACATTGCAATTTCCAGAGTCTCAAAAGCATCCCAAATCTAGTGTCATGTACCGATCTCAACAAATTTCAGACAGTTTTCATTTATTCCATGGTTGTTCTTTGAAGCGTGTTTAGCAACACTAAATTTTTCTGGTTTTCGAAATCGGATATGTGCTGCGTGTTCTTTGAAACGAGTGTTAATGGTTCGCTCAGTCTGGCTGATATATTTTTGTCACAGTCCTCATAGGGACTTCTGAACTTTGACAAATGATAACGGTCATCTTGTTGAAGCTAAAATGGCCGAATTGTAGCTTACGTATTGGACTCAAACGAATACGTTTGAGTCCAATAGTTTAATAAAAGATCGACGAATACTCGTACGTAACGCAAAATCTGCCGAAAACATCGCCGCTGTCTGTGAGAGTGTACAGGCGAATCCGGGCACTGGATTTGGCGTCGCTTACAAGATCTCAGCCATAAACAACGATATGTGTTCAGTGAATGGACTCTGGAGCAGTTGGCACACGTTCCAGTAAATTCCGGGGAAATTTCTTGTATCTATCAAAAACCCTTTACAACACCAGAACAAAAATACTGTCTAGCGATGCGTTTTTTGCTAAACATGTTAACATCATCAGGAGATGACTAGGACAATCTCTATCATGAATAATGAATTTATATCGATTACACAAGAGTTTGGTTTGGGTTTTAGCAAATATGAATTTTATAATAACAATATTATAATAAATGGTCTTTATTTTACGCGGCGGAGTTTAGCAAAGCGCTATTATTCCACTTAAAAAAGAAACATTACAAAAAAATAAATGGCAATTTCAGGACAATGAAATACAAATGTTTATGTTTGGATCACTGTTGACTGAGTAATTCAGTTTTAAGTTTACTTTTGAATAGCGGTGCCTAGTGAGGAATTTTTCAAAGATTCACTGAATGAATTATACATTGTTACAGCATGATACGTGAAGGATCGTTCATAGATAGTGCTGTTATGATTCGAAATATCAAAATTATTGTTGAATCTACGGTTTCTTGAGTGTACCTGTTGTCTGGGAAGGAGTTTATTCACCAAATAAGTGGGTTGTTGTTTTTTATCAGTTTATGAATGAAACAGGCGAAATGCCCAAATCATTTGATTGATTATGGTTATTCAACAACAGGTGTATTGTTTCACCAAAATTCGGGCAACGTACCGCGCGCTCTGTCTGTCATAAGGTTCATATCTTGTTCTGTTCTCAGTGCCACTTGAATAAATAATGCATGCCCGTCTTTCAATTTTTTAAGGTGTTTTTCTTTGGTGAGATTATCCTCATTCAAGTCACTGATTCGAATCCATATTTGAATCAGAATCGTCTTTGCAGCAGTTAATTATATTATCTTTCCTTTAATTTTTGTCGAACAACTCTTATGATAAATACCTAACATGTTCTGCATATGTAACCTATTGATTTGGTTTTACTTATTCTTATAAGACATATTACAAAATACTATTCTTACGCCTCTGGTAGGGTGTTTTTTATCCACTTGTCTTGCCAGATGTGGCTAATTTCAAGCACTGTATGGTTTGATCCCAACTGAATTGATTCAAGATTATATTAAACTAGTTCTATGGTGCTGTATCGCTGCTGTTCCAATGTTTTGACAGAATCAGAATCAACGAACTTAGGCGTACGCAGCGTTATAGAACAGCGCTTTCAAAAAATTGTTCTACAGAGCCATCTACTGACGAGTTACAGAAAAATTGAGAGCCTAAAAACCTTCTCTATGAAAAAGTACTTATGTATGTCAAGTTTCATCATGATCAGTTGAGCGATGTAGAAGTTAATCACTTACCAACCAACCAACCAACCAACCAACCAACCAACAAACCAACCAACCAACCAACCAACCAACCAACCAACCAACAAACATCCATTTGTATATAATAGGTTATCACTAACTCAGGTCTGAAAACTGATTTCCATCTTCACCAGGATAATCGCGGTACTTTCACTGTTGTTTTGATACAAAATTAGAAATTTTTCATCAGTAAAAAAACACTAAAACTTTAGTTTCTGTCGGGACTCCGGCGATGCACGTGTGCACTCACTCACAGATATTCGAGATGTGCACTGGCCAACGAGATCGTGCGATTTGACCCCGTTAGACTTTTTTTGTGGGGTTTTCTTCCAGACATAACGGCATTCAACGAATATCTTACTTGAAAAGTGTGTAAGAGCTGAAAGCTATGATTCTCTTCAATGAAGTTATTGAATACAAAAATATTTCAATATAAAGTTCACAGATCCATAGAATGAATCTAAAAGTTTTGTCATTCAACATGTCACTAAACCTCTTGACAAGTTTGTAGGATGTTTATCCTACAGTGCTCCAAGTCACTAGAATAATATACTCAACAATCCGTGTTAACGAAAAATTACAAACGGCAACTCTCAGAAGTCTAGACTTACGCAAGTTGAAGAATAACGGTGCTTTACGCTTTAACGTACGGTTTGTAGCACAGATCAAACCCATCATTGATGATAGCGGTAAATCAATGAGTATAACAGATATCGTCTGATCATCTCAACAATCGTGAATAGTCGAAATGTAACATATTTTAAAATTAACTCTTTCAACATTTCTTTACCATTAATGTTCATTAAAAGATCTCCACTAAGGCTAAAATAGTCTCCAATGACCGTGAAGGAAAAAACTCACTTTGTTCACTGCCATCTAGAAAAATATTGTTTTCCCGGTTACTATATAAATTCGGCAGTCTCGACACCTTTTAACGACCGCAAGAAGTCGAAGCAAAACGGCATCTAGGAACGAATAACAGAGAAGGAGAGAGACGGGCTCGTTTCCGCTCCTTTATTTTCGAAACCGATGAAGCTTCACGGTTATAAATTATACTTGTCTTGATGAAAGCATTTTCAAAATAACATAAATTTCACAGAGAACCAAATATAAATGTATATCATTGAAGGTGGAGCGGTGCGTCCAGTTGAACAGCAATCGCTCTCTCGTTGTTGCGTCGCTAGAAATAATTCACAACTGAAATTTTAATTGTATTCGAACTTAGGTTGAAGATTTCACGGCTTGATTGTCTGTCGTAAGGCCGTCCCTTTCAATAAAATGATACCATTTTCCAGACAGAATTAGGAAGGCGACAGCTGCAGATTCACATAATCCCAAAACTGTGAGTAATTCAATTTTTTCTGCTTTGAGTGCTAGTGAATATTCAGCAATTTCTCTTCTTAGAATTATTTCCAATACCTTGTTTTGAAATTTCAACCTTTTTTTTGAAAGTAGACGCTTTGGGCTTTCTAACCGTATGTTATGGAACTCTGCTGATGCACTTTCAATGTAAGTAGTAATATATGAAAGTCATAGATTATGTAAGTCATGTCTATGTAAGTCATAATCTATGAAAGGTACAAGCCCAGCCAGACGCTTTGCTTCTCCTGCCACTCACAATTTTGTACCGGCTTTTTAACTAATGTAAACTGACCGTGTTTAAGTGTGCTGTTGAGAATAGTGCCAGTTATTTGGAAAAACTTAACATCTGAATATTGTGTTTTTGCACAAATTTCCAATTATAGGCGGTGAGTGATTTGATGTCAACAATAAAGTAGTTAGAAGTACGCTATCCAGCAATAATTTGGTGTGTCAGATGATCAATTGCCAATTCTAAAACAACACAAAAACGTACTACAAAAACGTCCGTTATCTCTCGAAGCTGAAAAAGCATCCCATTCTTTCCTATTAGTTCGGGAGCATAGTCGTCTTCCTGCACATTTCACAAAATGCCATCAGAAGTAACTTTGAAGAATCTTCACAAGCTGCTGATTAACCTAAATACCAAATCAGATAAAATACAGGAAACATTATCTGAAATAGAAGCTGATCTGATAGGAGCTAATAATAGAATAACATCCCTTGAAGTAGAAAACGCTAAACTGAAAGAGGAAATAATTCAATTGGATAACAAACTTCGAAGAAAAAATCTTATTGTATTCGGATTTGACTCCGATAATCGCGATAATCCGATTGTCTTAACTATTTGAAAGCTACTCTAAAAATTTTTTTGTGCTTGAAAGATTTCAACAGTATCTTCTTTTCCACTGATGATACAAATAAGAATGAAATAATTAAATTTGAGCTAGTATCGTACATGAAAAAAATCGAAATTCGAAGAAATCTGTATAAACTCAAAAGAAAAAATAAATATGTTGTTGACGATTTAAGTCCTGAACAACAGACTGTGAATGAAGCTTTACGCCAATACCTGAATGAAGCAAAAAATAACGGAATCAAAACTACTATAAGGCGAAATCATTTGATATTGAACTAAACGAAATTCAACTTAGGAGAATTGATCCAGGATCCATCCGTATTGAAGAACCAGGAACCGTTATCAAACGTACCACCGGCTGAAACAACTTCTAAGAAACCATTGAGGGAAAATCCACCCCGACATGCGAAAGGACCGTAATTTTCTATCTGACTGATAGTATTTTGGATTCATTAACCTTCATTGTATATATTTGTAATGCTTGTTCTCATTTCTATTTTTTTCCCTATATTTCACCTTCTTCATCAGCTATCCAACTGTTCTGACAATGCGTAATTTAAAAGTACCTATGTCACATAAATACTAGATCCATACTAAATGGATTCCTAGATTTCAAAGATGAAGTTTATAATACTTACGACATCATTACCGTCTCTGAAACTTGTCTAAATGTAAATATATAAAATCTTTATGTCCATTTAGAAGACTATCAACTTTTTCGTAAGGATAGATTAGTAGCTAGAGGGGGTGGTGTTGCTATAAAAACTCACTCAAAGCTAGCAGCATTCATTATAACTCTTCAGATGCACTTGAAAAGGTGTGGATAACCTTCACTATTCATAAAGTGAAATGTGCCGTAGCCTCTATGTACAGACCTCCCAATGTTCCTCTTCCAAGTTTTTTAACGGCTTTTGAAGATAGTTTATTCTCAGCATGTCCGAAATTTTAAAATGTAAACTATGCTGGATATTTAAATATTGATTTCTCAGACTCTGCAAGTAGATCTTGTATTCAACTGAGCGAGTCATTGAATCTTTCGGTTTGAAACAGATAGTAGATCAGCCAACACGCTTTTCTACAACTAGCTGCAAAATAATAGATGTAATAATATGATCTGAATTATTGACAATGAGCGACTGTACTACGGTCGATTCTAGCTCGTTTTCGGATCACTTTCAGGTATCATGCAGGTATGATATCTCCAATATAAAAGAAAATAGCTTTATTTACACTTTTAGAGACTTCAGAAAATTCAATCCAGAATCATTTCATTCTGACTTGAATAATACTAATTTTCAACCTATTTATAGTTCCGATAACATCGACGGAAAAGTTGCCATATTCAACAAGTTAGTTCTTGAACTTTCTGACAAATATTCACCGGTTAAAACTGTCAAAATATCTAGGAATCTCGAGAAGAAGGCATATCTTGACTATTGCTTATCGAAAAGTAAACAATTGTGGAAGGAACTAGCCAAGTTCAATGTTTATAAGAAAAAAGGCCAAAAGACAATTCCTGAACACCTCTCGGATGTTGAGAAAATCAACAACTTTTTCGGCGATATTGTTAATAGTATCTCCAAGCCTGATGATGACACAATAAATCATTTCTTGAGCTCGAAGCTGAGTAATCAAAAATTCAAATTTCATAAAACTAACGAGAATGAAATTTACACCATCCTGTTAGGTATTAAATCTAATGCTGTTGGACAAGATAATATTAGCATACAAATGTTATTATATTGTTGTCTGATTATTTTAACTCACATATGCCACTTATTCAATGATTGTATTCAAAAAAATATTTATCCAACAATCTGGAAACATTCGCATATTATTTCGTTAGCCAAAATAAGCAATGCAGAGAGTCTGACTGACCTTTCCTCAATTAATATTTTGTGTGTCATATCTGAAGCATTCGAAAAATTTGAAAACTTGCAGATACGTAACTACTTGAATGATCACCTACATGTCAATCAGGGTTCCGGCCAAACCACAGCCGCACAACAACTCGTTTGAAAGTTGTTGATGATTTACATTGTTCTATCGACAATAATAAACTTTGTCTTCTAGTATTGCTGGACTGTTCTGAAGAATTTGATCGTATTAATCACTCTCTACTTTTAGCAATACTGAGGTACCTGGGTTTTGCCTTTAGCGTGGTCACTCTGCTTGGAAATTATCTGCTGAACCATTCTCAGTGTGTCATACTCAATAACAAAAATTCGAATACCCTTAAAATAAATAATGGGGTCCCTCAAGGACCGATTTTAGGTCCACTTCGTTTTGTTTTATATACTTCTCAGTTCTCACACTGCCTTCTTCACACTTCCGTGCATTGTTACGCCGACGATACGTATTTACAATTCGATTAAAATTAACTCAATATTGCGCTAGAACAAATGAGTTTTTTGCCTCTCTTTTCCGCTTTTTATTTATTTCTCTTGCTTCTCTCCCTTCTTTTTTTCTTCTTTCCAATTTTCATCAAGCAAACAATATGTATTAATATAAGTTATCTCCTACTGGTTGGATGGAAGAGCAATTTCTGCCTTGATTTATCATGCGCGGACGTTGAATTCTGCCGTTTGTTAGATTAGATTAGTATCTCTTGTACTGTGTAACATTTCAATAAAAGTATTTATTATTATTATTATTGAAGAATGTATCTCATTTTATCATATCTTCTTCTTCTCAGAATCTTCAGTGATAGTTTCAAATCCTTTTATTGCGCTCGAGTCGTAACTGCAGCATCTGGCATAATTCTCTCGCATCCTCCGAATCTTTCAGATGGTTCCAATTATTCTCTAGACACGAGAGGCTGTTTTAAGCTCGACTAATTGCAGAAAAGAGGTACTTAATCTGGTCTGGATACCGCTTGTTGGTGAACAAATACGTAAACAGGAGCCGTAAAACGAAATGTAAGTAGATGAAAAGTCCTTAGAGAGGATTTTGTTAGTTTTCCCAATCGAGTAGTTTGAGAGGATGAATAGGGTTTGAAAAATAATCACAGTATGGAGAAAGAATAATGCCTATGAAAATATTACAATTTTAAAAAGAATAAGTTATTTTTCAAACAAGAGTAATTTCATTTTGGGTTTTTTTTTGCTTAATATAATTGTTATTTTCAGCTATTCTTTTTAATTTTTCATTTCTACTGGTTCTTGCAGGGACTTCATATCATTTTATATATTAGACGATGCAAGTCCGAACTGATAAAATTCATCATGAAACATTGTCAATAACTTCAAACAAACGTTAAAAAAATATTACCAATAATATTTGCGCAGCATGCCTTGAAAGGCGCTGCTTATCATTAGAGGAGGGAATACATATGAATGTTTCATTTTTCAATGGAATGTGTTGATCCAAAATCAGTTGACTTCAATTATTCTATCATGAGTTTATTATAAACATTGAATATTCCATTAATTAAATCAAATCAAAATGTACTTTATTGTCGAAGATGAACTTTCATTGACAACGTGTTACTATTCTAAGAAATAAAAGATACACAACTTAAAAGATATTTTCGAAGATGAAATATAATTGTCAAAGTGTTATTATTTTGAAGAATATAAGTTATACAAATTGAAAGTAGCATTTGAACATTTGGTGATTTCAGCATTTTGGGGTGAGAAAGTAGTCAGAAAGTAATAATATATATGTTACATATTGAAATAAATAAGAATAATGAATATTCTCATGCAACACATAAATGTAAGTATGAGAATATAAAAACTATAAAGCATAAAAATATAAAAGTGAATGCATAGAAAATAATAGTAAGTATCAACTTCGTAAAAATTTTCAACTCTACATTTCAGAGCTAAATGTAAACATCAAACAAAAAGTTAACAAAGTGACATAGTTTAAGTACTGAAATATGCACACATGCATTGGCAAGACGTTCCCCAAAAACAGATACCGTATTTCAGATTGGAATAGATGAGAGCAAAGTACACATTTTTTGTCATATTAGTGCTCAATTCATTGGCTGGTACTCTGAGTGCAAAGCATCCTGATGGAATTTTATTACATATGTTATTTATGTGAACTTCAAAATCCAAATTTTTATTAATTTGTAATCCCAGAAATTTTGCTGACATTTTGTTTTCTATTAATTGAGTACCCAGGTAAATATCTAGTGTGGAGCACTTGAGGGTGATGATGCTAGTTTTTGAAATATTAAATGACAAGAGATTAGCATCACACCAGTCTTTTATTTTCATAATACTCATGCTGATGAAATCATGCAGTTTCCTTTCATTCTTGCAATGCCAAGATAATGTAGTGTCAACAGCGAATTGGGTTATTTCTGCGGTTATATTAATGCGGGTTAAGTCGTTAATATATAACAAGAAGAGAATTGGGCCTAGAACCGATCCTTCTGGAACACTACAAGTAACTGTCTGGAGATGGGATATGTTGTCCGGGAGTTTGACTTTCTGAGTACGTTCTGACAGGTATGATCTGAACCATTTCAAAGATATATCTCTAAAGCCATACACTTCTAGTTTTTGCAGCAGAATTTCATGATCCACGCAATCGATAGCTTTTGAAAGATCACAAAAAACTGCCGCTGCTACTTCACGATTGATTAAATTGAGATACACGTTTTCCAGTAGATGAAACATAGCATCTGCCGTGTTTTTCAAACTGTGAAACCCAAACTGGCTGCTACTAATAATATTATGCTTTCTCAAAAACATCATAATTCTTTGTTTAACAAGTTTTTTCTACGATTTTAGCGGAAATACACCTGTTATGAAGCTTGTATTTATAGCTTCCACCAAAGCGGTGATAGCGGAGTTGAGCACCTTGGTAAATACTTTTATGCTTATGTCATCCCAATCAGCCGAGTTTAAATTTTTAATTTCTTCAAGAATTTTTCTAATTTCCATAACATTTGTAGGTATGAAAAACACATCTCTGAAACTGATTTGTCTTTAAGAAAAGTCAAGGGATAATTATTGGATTTTATATCTTTGGATAAATTATGTGCCACAGTGCAGTGGCAGTAAATGCTCATATTTATTTATTGTATCATTCTGGGAATAAAGATCTTTTATTATTATTTGTTAATACAATTAGATTTTGGGTCAGTTTTCGTAGGAGCAATATTCTTTTTTACCCTGAGGTCATTGATGATTGCCCAGCTTTCTTTTTGTTTGTTTGCAGACCTTTCCATTTTTTTCATATAATGAAGTTGTTTTGCGGTCCCTATAGTTCTTCTATAAATGTTTTTGTACCTATTATATAGGGAGTTGAAGCCTTCATTGTTACCTAAATATTTTCTAATTGAATATAGGGATCGTAGATTTTCTGCTGAGACCTTTATGATCCATGGCTTTTCAATTTTAGTTTCAATTTTGCTAATAGGGAACGCAGTATTACAATTATTCAAAAGAGTTTCATGAAACCAACTCAATGGGTCATCATTGGGATGATGTAAATCATTCCACTTTACATCATTGCAAAGATCTACATAAGTATAAATTTTTTTTTGCTGTAGATTCTTCCAAAGCGCTTCTTCCTCGATAATTTTTGACCTCCTTGGAAATTAAACAAAACAGACTCATGGTCAGAGAGGCCAGCACTGACAACTCTACAGGTATAGTCAAGAATAGTACTTGAGTATTTAAAAATACGTGTAGGAGAATCAACATGCATTGTGAGATCGAATATTGTCAGCATGTTTTCTAGTTCTAAAGTTGCTCTAGAGAGTTTATTTTCAAAATTTATGTTGAAGTCCCCCGTAACTATAATAATTGCCTTGGAAGGGATTTGGAATAACAGCATTTCTAGTCGCTCTAGAAAAACATATTCATTACATAATGGTGATTGATAAAGGCATAACATGTATACATCATAAATTTGACAGTAAATCATTGACATAAATCATTAGATTGAAATGTTTCTAAATGCTCATTAGGCTGATAATATTTATGGTTGCAGTCAGGTTTAACATATCTTTTTTGAACATTATATGAAGATAGAGACGATGCATTATTATTGTTATTCCTGTTAGCCTCTTTTTGTTTGGTGAACAAAGTATTGAGATCTTTTCAAGTACGATGTATACCCTTACTTGAAATTTCATTTGAATGAATGAAGTAAACCCTGTCGCTGATCTCTTATATATGACCTTAATTCTTAACAGCTAAGAGCTTTTTTACGAACCAAAGTCAAGAAATTATTTGGGATCGTGAAAGGTTAGCAAGAAATGACCCCTGTTAGAAGGAATTTCCTGCAAATCCAGTAAGACATTTATTAGATGATTCATGGCCTACTTTGAATTCTCGACAGGATGCCCGTTTTCTTATTCGAATAATGTGAAAGGAGAGCTCCCGACCGTAGAGAATGATTTACGTTATTGAATTTTTATTGCGGAACACTTGATGAAGACGTGAGGATATCAAAGATTATGAAAGAGGAACTGGAGCAATTTGCAGAAACTGACTTCGTATATTAGAGTCAGTTTTGTACATATTTAAGGAAATCTACAAAAATATGTTGAAAGTAATTTTTTATGAACCTCAACGATGATTTTTTATCAACAGAAGACTGCTGCTTATGTGGGATTTGAAAAATCTGCGAATAGTAATGAAAATAATCAGAGATTGAATTCAACACAAAAATGTTGAAAAAAAAGTTTAAAATATGTTCTTACCGTTAACCAGCTGTCGCACCTCTATAATAATAATAATAATAATGTTTATTGGCCTAATCGTATTACAAAAAATATATAATACAAATAATTAGAAATAGGGCTAATAAACGAAGAAATCACAGAAGCGGTAATAAAAATTTACTGCTTGTTA